>JAMKCH010019796.1:0-21556 GCA_023653785.1 Ophioderma brevispina
TAACTTTAAAATAAAGGAAGCTTATACATTTTTGATGCAGATTTGAATTCTACACCAAAAAAAATCCCCAGATAGTGATTTCAGAGTTGGGAAGGGTTCCATTACAAGTTTATGGCTCTCTACAAAATTTCTTTGCATCAACAAAGCCTGTTTGATGGTGAACCCTTAAATTTCTGAATGCCCTGCTGCGGGAAAACGAAGGCGGTATGAAGCTCAAATTTCAGGATTTTAATTTCTCATAAAATATCTATCATTAACAAAAAAAAAAGACAAAAAATCCATGACATGCTGCGGTGCTGCACCATCAGAGTGTTGATATGGAATAGCCCAGTTAGGGGACGTTAGGATATGGGAATTATAACATTAGAGCATGCAATTTGTTGCTTGTAACCTATAAGTGGTTGTGGCTTGTACCTATAGGTGGTTCAACTTTCATTGCACAATCAACACCACACCTCTGGATTAAGCCACAGCATCCTTGATGATCTCGTTAATTTCTGTGAGTTTGCAAAATACCCATAACTAAGGGTCTACACGCGTTGCTAAGGAAACAAAAACATTATTAAAATACGCTAATTAGCATTTTTTGATTTTTCATGGTTGAAATTACTAAAATATGCAAAAACAGAAAAATTTATTTCTTTAAGGAAAAACTATTTGATTAGGATCTTTCTACTTATGAATATTAAAAACTATTGTCAAATCGCCACATGATTGGCTCCTTAGCCTCCTTCAAATTGGGAACCCCGCACCACTCGCGAGCTCCTTTAACTAACCAGACAACGACCATAAACGAAATGCCACGTTGTTGTCGTAAGTAGTGACAAGTTCATTGATGAATTACCAAATTCTGGGCGTGGCCGGACACTTTTTTCCCCCAAGATTTAATGGAAGTATCAACGGTGTGTACATTGTAGTATTAATATTTTGTGTGGTAAAATAATATTTCCATACGCATCTTTTTATTTTTTTCCTTCTGGAAGGGATATTTTAAAGAAGTGGGGGTCAACCAATCTGGGAGTTTCCCGCACTGGCCTCTTGAGGTTAGTGGTTTCCCGGCCCTGGATCGATCCAGGCAGGTGATCGGGTCCCGACTTGGCCCTTGTAATAGCACGTGTTTGGGGTTTTCCAGGCCCGATTGGCACGCTGTACTAAGCTCAACCGTCAATCACATAGATTTTTAATGGAATCTTGGACACAATAATGACCGACCAGGATATTTATATGAAGTAAAGCTTATGGAACATAGTGTTTTTGAAGATTATTCGCTGGATGGATGCATGGATATACATACACAAAATTCAGGTGTGTGCCTGTGGAGTGTGGACAAAAAATATCAGTTGGAAATTGCCATGTAGCAGTGATGCACAGTCCCGGGTCCACAGTGGCATTGGTATAAAATCTGCGACTGGTGGCAGAAGATGATTATATATCAGTAGAAAATGATATTGTGGACACATATAATTTGTGCTGGGCCCTCTATAATAGTGTAATTATTTAAATAATCAATGGTTATGATGAAGTCACGTTTGATAACTTAATTCACAAGTGCGCCAGGGGTGGGACTCTCTAGTCAGTTTCCGTGCTGAAACGTCGGATACTGCCGTATTTCGACCACTGAGTGAGGCTGTCGGCACGACTGAAGTAGGTATGGGTAACAATGTTTATGTCGACATCGTAATAAATGTATTACGGATGTTGACCCACTAAAAAAATCGTGCGTGTCTGCACTAGTAGGAAGCCAATGAATTTCTGGAACTAGTCTCAAGTTTTGTCCCAATTGTGAAACTCACAGGTATGCAAGCTGATGACATTTGTGAAGTATATGAAATTGGATTTTGGAAATTCGGGCAAATTGTGGTATTTTGGGGCATTTTGGGTGTTTTTGGCACAGCATGTGTTGGTAGGCAACGATTATGCTGAATTGTCTGTTGTCCTACACTGTATATAGCTGCATGTTGTGTGAAAGCCATGCATTATTATCAATGCTGGCCTACAGAGCATTGCAATATGCGGCACTGGGTCTGGTCAGTCAGTTATGCCGACAAAGTTTATTGGGAGGTTACATCACTAGCCTATTTTAAGGCTAGATTAACATTAATCCGAGGGTCTTTATTCTGAAGGACCCGTTATTCCAAATTTAACCATAGGGCATTATTCGAGGGTTTTTATTTCGAAAGACCGTGATTCGAAATGACCATTTTTTCCGAATTTTGCATAGGTCTGAACCCGAACCCTACTAGCGGTCATAACGTAAAATTTGGAATAACAGTCCTTCGGAAAAATGCCCCTATACTAAATTCGGAATAGGCCTTTTGGAAAAACAGTCCTTAGAATAACGGTCTTTGGATTAAAGATCTTGCTATTAATGAATTACTTACATATGGATAAATTCGGAATAACGTTTTCTTCGGAATAATGACATAGTTCTTAACTATGTAGCGGTCCTTCGGAATGGAGTTCCCGAATTCCTAAGTAAGATCAAAGAAAACCATCTTCAAAAGCAACCTGATTTCATCTGAAACTACACGCTTAGCTACTTCAATAAGAAATTCTAATCTCAGTTAGCCTTGTTATCACTATTACCGTCTTGGACACTCTAAGCTGTAGCGCTGTAAGCGACCACACAGAAAATCACATTCTCTTTTAACGATGCATTCCACCGCGCCTCAGATAACCCAGGCATATGCCAGACCGGGTGGTTTCTGAGGGGGCAATTAGATAGGTGCAACAAAATTGTCGCAGGGCAAAAAGAATCCGAAAAAAAAGGGCTAATTTAAACATACCCATATCTGGTGTTTTTTCCCTCAAAATAATTTTCAGGGGGGCACTCTGTTCCCCTCTTCCCCCACCTGGCTAGGCCACTGAGATATTAACCCTTACTCCCCATGTTTCTTTACAACTACTGCATTTCCACTTGCAACAGATAACATTACTCCCCATGTGTTTTATCTCCTGGGAGGGAGGGAAGGAAGGATAAGGAAGAGGGGAAAGAGAGTCGGAAACTGGTTGTCTCGAACCAGGGCCTCGAGCCCTCCTCCCAGGACGGGATAGACGCTACGGCAGTGTTCACTGGCTTGGCCAGCAATTGCGTTGCCCATATCCTTGCTCAAATAGGATGCAAAAATAAACCTGAATGACTATTTGACCACTTGTTTTGATTGTGTTGTTATCATAATAGTGATATTCCGTTCAATTTGCTTCACAAACCGAAATAAAGCAATGATGTTAACAGCCCGACAGGACACCATTTGAGTAGGTACCCAGCTGGAGTGAAGAGGCAGTGCGAGCACCCGGGGGGTTTGACAAAATACCATTCAGTCCTCGGGGGTACTGAATGTGTCGCGGTTGGAAGGATAGGCATCACTGACTTTGACCTTGCAATATGCGCCTTGACCTCAAACAAATGAGGTTTGCATGTTATATCCATAGACTTTTATCAAGGCATTGCACTTTTCTTAATTATTTCCTACAGTTCCCTGTACACGATGTAGTATAGCACCCTCTCATGGTGAGTCAGTCTCTCACGCATCACCTTCCGCATTTGATTTGTGTTTTTGGTTTTCTTTATTTTATTTGGATAAACATCTCCGAGAACCTTTCTGGGAATGATTGGGCAATAAATAGTAAGGCCAAATCAAACATTGCGGGCAAAACAAATTTTTGGATATACTGTCTAGCGCATTGTTTATGTTACGTCGGGCATTTGTTCTTGTGGTGAAAGAAAGGGTTCAGTTGACAGATAATCTTGGCACGAGCAATCAATTAGTAGGTACAATCCCCATATGTGATGAGATCAAGCAAAATGATGAGTCGGTCAGAGATTCCATTTTGCTTCATGGTGACTGTATGCACCATTTAAAAAGCTACATTTGCTGAAATCCCCTTGAATTGACTAATTAATTCCAAAGATATAAGCAGTTAAGATGGCCAAAACAATAGGAAACAAACGACAGGCTTTCTCCTTTTGTTTGGCTGTATCTCAAAAAATCAATATTTGCGACTTCCGACTCATTTGCTTGATTACACATACATATGATGACCACTAATATTTGATTGACACATTATGCTTGCACAGAAACTATCCCTATTGCGCAAAGCCGCCTCCCTCGCTCGGCTGAAGGCTTTGCCTTCAACACGCACCTCTGGTGATCATGGTTGAGGCCATCTTTGACAAAGACTAGTAAAAACTCGATAAACCAGTTTGGTTCCCATTGAACTTCAACTTTTCAAGAAAAGGAGGTTAAATGTTACCATTTTTCAGCCCTTCTTACAACTTGACCTCACATGACCTTGGACCTTGGTAGTGACCTTTGCAATCATCAAACAACTGAAGGGATCCCATGTTGCCCTGTGACCCATGGGTATGCCCCCGATTACGACGCATTGCCAATCATCCACGCTAAGCTGTGAACTTTGCAGGTGGGACGATTTATGAGATGCTTGTAGTAGGGTTTGCTTAGTTTTGTAGCTGTTCCCTGCCGGAAAGTAGGAGAATACTTACATTCGCAACCCTACAACTTGTTCAAAATTGTTGGAAAACTTTGTGCAGATTAGGTTCCCCGCCCACTCATTTCAATGTTGCATGAGCACGACAAACTTGAGCAATCTCGCACCATTTATTCAACACTGATTGGGAGGGATGGGGAGGGGATGGAAGGAGGGAGAGGGGGAAAGTTAGTTCTAGTGTCAATGCGCTTCAAGCATAGCTGCCAATATTAACAGGTGTTCAAGGACTTATGAACAAGATTGTAGTAGAAAAGGTCACAAAACTACTCCTAATAAATTTTTCATGAGATAAATAATAAAACTTTCTAACTCAGCAGCAGAATTTACTGTTCTCTGCCATGCCTTAATTTGTGGTATATACATGCTACAGTTGAAGTAAAATATAAATTGGGCCAGCGTGAAACTTCGGTACGAGTAGCAACGCGGATATAGGGTGTAGTACGCAGATCGTAAATGAGAGCAATCATGTACGCAGGGTATTCTGCTGAACGATTTGATGTGGCAGGTAATCTATACGCAATTCTTTGCGGAAACAAACTGTAGTTCTACTTATAAAAAAGAATTGACGGCAGTACTAATTAAGTAGCCCCACAACTGTGGTTTAATTTTCAATATTGTAAATAGCTCATTAATTTTCAATTCATAACATGTCCAAAAAGTATACAGCAAATGACCTTGGTCTGTTCCATCACTGTGCCATGTTAGTTCATCGAGTAATCGGTTTATTCTGATAGAGGGATTAATGCTTTTCACTTCAAAATATGCAAATGAGCTCAATAATATTCATAAACCGTCCAAAAAGTATACAGCACGTGACTATGTTCTATCACCATGCCACATAAGAATTCAGTGAGTAATCGGTTTAGTCTGTAGAGTGGCTTAGTGGCGTTTGCTGCCCATCCGCCCGGACCGCCCACCCGTCTTCTGTGTAAATAACATAACTGTTGTGTAGGCCAAATAAAGTATAGATTAAGTGACCTGACGTCATCGTCGGGCAACAAAACAAATCACTGACCAAACAGATTAGTGTGCACTGACCGACAGTATCGTGCACCCCTGCGGGCTTGTGCTTTTAAAAGTAGCGCTCAATCAGTATGATAGGCGCTTGAAAGCTGTAGTCTATATATGGCCATATTCTTTGCACCTCTAAAATGTCAGTAGTCAGGTCTACTTGTGTTATAAAAATTGAGGCATATCTATAGGAAGGCAAAAGACTATTATATTATGACAAAGTGATAAACCACCAAGATCAATAAATGATGTTTAAATTCTAAACACACATTCAACTCACATTAAAGTCTGATCAGAGATTCGAATATAAGTTTTAATATATTAATAAAAAATAGTCAACTAGAACGAAAGATAGTCACCGTAGAATGCTCCATTCCAAAGTTTGAGATGAATTGAGTTTTCGTTTTGAGGCATTAAACAAATTATGTGTATATAACAGTGCATAGGATACTGTGGCATTACAAAATTTCTGGATCCGGAACTTTTAAACAAAGATGTGATTTTTCTATAGGAAGGACTTCGATTGAGCTTAGCTATTTCACTAAGTGATTAGTATATGGACAAGCATCATGTACAGCAAAAAACACCAATTGAGGGATTCGCATCAATACACCGTAGCAGAGGTATGCACCGCAGAGCTCCCGACCTGTATTGTCATTACATTGAGCTTTCACAATGAGTCCGAGGAATAGGAATAAAAATCCTAAAGCTCCCGCTAAAACCCCAGCAGCGAGTAACGTGTCTACGGAGGATGATAGTTCAGATGATTACTGGGGATTATTCAAGTCGTCCGAGCTTGAGATGATGTCGAGTAACCTAAAAAACTTTGGTTAGGGGCAAAATGAAATGGAAGTAATTAGTGCAGCAATTGAGATAAATCAGCGATTTTTTTTTTGGACGAATTCTGACCTGGAGCAGGCAAAAGAAGATACGAAAAAGACAGTTAATGAGATGAAGACAGAGTGAAAAAACACGTGACAGTTCACAAAACAGAAGGCGGACATTAATAAAACAAGAACGTAGCCCGTCGTAATAATTTCCGTGTAGTTGCATGGAAAAAACTATGCGGAAAACTGTGTGGGAAAGTGGAAAACTTATTTAGAGAGAATTTGGATGGAATGATGATATTCCCCGGATGAGAAGAGTCATAGAGAAGGGAGAGAGAGTTACGGAAAACCACACATGTGCTTGTGAAACTATTATATATCGAGGGGGGGGGTGAGTAAAGTTAAAGTTATGAAGAACTGCCGTCAAGCTCTGGAGGGATTGCCTATATTTATTACTGATGAATACAGGATGGAATTGTCGGAGAAAAGGAGAGGAAGAATGAGGATGAATACATTATACGATAGAGGAAATTGAGTGCGCCTCATTGGGAAATCTTCTGAGTCGGCCTTAGAATCTTAATCTTAGCACACAAGTATTTTTGTGAGTTTACAGAACACTATGGGAAAACCTAGACATTGCGAATTAAACGATAAAAAATGTAACAAGACGCACCACTGGCATAAAAGGGAAAAAAATAAAAATCGCACGCATTCAAGTTCCACTGAATATTATGCACAAAAATACAAATCATTTCTAAATTTCATACTATGGTGCATTGAGTTTTAAGAAAGCGAATTGATGTGAGATATTTTAGGGAAGTAATGATGAAAGTGAGAAAATATAACCAAAGTTATCCAAGATTTTAAAAAGAAGGGATTATTATCATATCTATTTCTGAACTTGAACAGTAAATCTGCATTGGAGAGGAAAAATCTGTTTTCTATGGTTTAGAAGACCAGCTCAAAATTTATACAGGGAGTATATAATTCATAATGTTAATCTGTTTTAAAAGAAAGTTGGTAATCATTTTAATAGTGAAATGAAATTAGTTTGCTGCTCATGGAAAAATGCAGTATCTACATTTTGGCAGAGAAAAAATAGCAATTTCTTATAGGTAAACTATGGGAAAAGGCCTGCTACCAATTAATTAAAGCAAAATTAATTTAAGCATGACTGATTGGCAGTCAACCTTAAATTGTCACCCTGCCAAAGTGGGACATTTGTGGATCTATATTATTCCCTGAGGGATGACAAAATCCCCCAGGATTTTCAAGTTTTTTTATTAACAAAAAATTGTGTATTAATTAAAGACCGTCCAGCCAATAATTAGGTCTGGTATCACACCAAAACCAATCCAAATTGAGGTACTGTGTTCTTCCCCAGATGGGCAGAGTTAACTCAGAGTTTCCTAACCTTGTGCTCAAAATACCTACCTGACTGTAATGCCAGTGAGAACATGCTTTGAGCAGTCTCTCATTCTGAAGTGCATGGTTTTATTAATTTGTTATATGATTGTCATGCCAGTGTTGAAGACTATTATGTTTTGACATGGAATCAAAGAAAAGATGACAATTTATTAATCTTTTTCTTATAATTATTTACATGTATCTCCAAACTACCTAAAGAGTTCAACGTTTTTGTCCCCCCAGGTTTGTAATTATCCAACAATTTTTTAAAAATCTCTTGAATTATTTGTATTCACTACAATGGCCACCCAAATTAACCATTATATTATTGTTAACACACACTTCTGGTTGGAAAAAACTTCAAGGGGAAAACGAAGGAGAGTGTTCGTTATCAACCCAGACCACATGGTATGTTTAATGTTAACAGTACAACATGACTAGGTGGACAATAATTTAAAGTTGAACTTTAAAAATGAGGGGTAGTGTGACCACATTTTATAAGGGGGGGAGAACAATGCCATTGTAAGCCAATACAATAATTTTTGTAATCTAATTAATCTTTCATGGATTATTTAAAAAAATTACATTTTGCAAAATGAAAAAGAAGATTGGTTAGAAAATTTAGTAGCTTTACAGTAAATTTAGTTCTGTTTTAATATAAAACTTTTAAGACAAGCTGAACACCACTGCTTAAACCCCTAGGCACTAACAAAAACCTATGATTACAGTCCTCTATGGGTTAAAAAAGTTTTGCCTTTATAGGCCAGCGGGTAGGGGAGTTACCTTGTTGGAAGGTTCTCTGAGTAGCTGGCAAAGTGGTACTCCCACTGGTGGCCTACATGTGTAACTGTTAGTTAACTAGCAGGCAACTTCAGGAGTACATTATACATGGGGTACTACTAAGTAAAAATATCTGTTGTGCGCCCAGTGTGGATTGTGTACATCACAATTACTTAGCTGTCGGCTGTATACAAATGGAGTACTGGTAATTTCGTAGTAGAGGCTAGAGAAATTATGGTATAGCTGAAGGCTTCTTGTTTTAACCATAGGAATATGGTGTGTAGTTAAGATGGCACTCGGAATGTATTAAATATGAAACTCAATAGGATGTGGTTAACAAGTTCTCTTAACTCAAAATTTAATGGCTACATTTTACCTTAATTGCAGCAGCCACCTAGGGTTACTATTTAGTATGATTCAAGTTTATTACTATCATTCAATAATCTTTGTAATAAAAGTATAATATTTGGATATTTGCTAAAAATCGGAACAGCGGTGCAAATAGGTCATCCAATTATGGTCAAAGAATAAAGTGGAGAGCACTCTAATGAGCATTAGTGAAACCATGTGAATTGGACGTTTGACCTCATCTGTTACCCAACAAAAACGGACCCCTTGTTCTCATGTACAAGTATACCAAGCATGCACTTGTCATCACTCACTAAAAAAACATGGACATTTTAACCATAGAACATTTGCACCAAGATATGACCTAACGACAACTGAATGAAAACCCTTTGACCTCATCTATTACCTCTCATAAACCTTGTCTTCAATGTAGAAAGCATACCTGTATGAACTTTAATCCCATCCACCTGCACATACAAACCTAGGGGACAAACAATTTTAACGAAAGTGTATACCCACATTACACAGATGACCCCGGGGAAAGTGATTTTACTGAATGATTTGACCTCTTTCCTTCTGTTACCCACATATTGAATAGTGACCCCTTGTCTTGTATAAGCATACCAAATTATGAACTAGATTCCATTCCTGCATCAAACAAGCTAGAGAGAGTTTGACCAAACACAGACTACACGAAAAATTATGCCTGCCCATAAGGCGCTTTCTGATTTCATTGACTGACCTAATCAAATAAGGAAAACATGAGAATGGACTGCTACTTTAACATTTTCTTCCTACCATCAGGAAGTGTTTAAAATTCTAGAAAGCATATTATTTCTAACATCCAATTTCTATTACCATTTCTTATTTGATAGCAAAAAGTGGGTTCAATAACATCTGATCGGACTACAGTGGCCAACTCAAAGAGCTTTTAAAAATTTGAAAATCAGCTTCAATTCAAAAAGATTTATGATTTGATGTTAATTCAATAATGGTGTATAGTAAAACTTCCTGTGAACATCGAGAATTTTTCTTTCAAGAAATCATGATGGAGCTAGACTGAAATGGTAACAACTCAATGATAAAAATAAGGCAACACTTGAGTAAATATTGTACAAATGCTAAAAGTATGTTACAAATTTAATTGGAGAAACTTCTACAAACTTCACCTGATTTGAGGGAATCACAAAAAATATGTGCTATATTTTTATAATAATTTACATGGAATACACCAGTAGTAATTATTTAAAAATTGCAAGCACAGGTTTTTGTGGTTGTTTTACAAAAACCTTGATTTGCCAAAAAACTGTAATTTTTGATATAATTCCTGAAACTTTTAACTTCCCTCTTCCCAATCATCAGAAAACAGTTTTACTCAAACACATACACAGCTAATTGGATATTGCTGTATTTTGCCTACAATATTTGGTTATTAAGTGAATATGGATGCACCTTTGGGTGTCTTTCAAAACACAAAAAAGATGCAAAAAATGCAATTTCCATTTTAATCCACTCAAATTTCATTTTGCCACATAAACACTGCAATTTGACCAAAAATAGCACAAAACTTCCAGGGAAAAAAGTCTTAGGATTTTGGGGGACAAAATCCCTCAGGGGGATTGTCTTCACAAACACACTTCTAAAATCAAAAGTAATAAGTTTCCTACCTTAAATTTGTCGGAGTTATCTTAATCTAGGATACTTTATTGACAAAATATATAAGAAAACCTGGACATTGTTTTTTTTAAAAATACTTTCTTCTATACCTCTAAAACTTTGGGATTGGATGATTTGGGTCCGATTGGGAATGTATATCTACCTAGATTCCGACTATCGGCACCACCACATATTTTCGTCTCAGATTTTAATCTGTTTTTCCTAAAAATACAATCCTTAGATAATTTTTTTAATTTCCCAATTTAATATTATTTTTTAATTGAGTCACCTTCATGCAAATTATCGAGGGTATGGTTTCACCTTGGAGGGGTGTGTTGATACTGAAATTTCAAAGCCAACAACGATATAGGGGGTTGAGTGACATTATTAGCGTGGCAACATGTTTAATTATTGCCAGAGAAGAAACTCCAAAATTGGCTATTTACTTAAATTTCAAAATTAAATTTTTTAAATTTCATGTTCCCTTTGATGATGAATCAACAGTTATACTGAGAAGTGTAGAAGGTGCAAGGGAATTGCCAAATTTAAGTGGGACTTATTTTGCCTGTATGGGGACTGGTAGTTTTGCCCCCGGGGGTTGCACTCCCTAAAAAAAAAGGGGACGGGGAGTGCGGACACTATTACCCTTTTTTAAAAACCTGCTGTCAATGCGAAAGGACCCCCTTTTTTTAAACCTGTCACTGAAGACCCCCCTTTTTTACTCTCAGGGTGATGCTCCATTTTAATCACATGTCACTGAATGACCCCCTTATTTCTATTTCAGCTCTCACAGAAAGCCCCTCTTTGTAATGTTATCACAAATATTAACTGGATTTAAATGGTTAGAATTTGCCCGCCGAGATATTGACCCCTTTTTCACAAAATGGTGGGATGCCAGGCTCAGTGACTTGACCCCCAGTTTTGCATTCCTCCTCACCAAATGGACCCCCTTTATTCCTTAAAAGTTCCTCAGCAAATTCCCCCTACTTTGAAAAGTCCAACCGCCACCCCGTCACTTTTTATATGAGTGCCCACCCCGGGGTTTTGCCACTACCCTCCATATAATTAAAAGGGTACACACAAATAATTACCTTTTGGCGGGCCACTTCGGCAACATTTATTCACAAGCAATAGGTCCGTAATTCACAAGGAAAATTCTGAGTATTGAAACATTTGAGCACATTTTGCATAAATTTGGTCTATACGATTTTTTGGGAAAAGTGTGCATGATATTTCTGAAAGAAAAATGTGTTATTTAAGCTTATTTTGCTTTTGACTGGCGGATTAACACAACCAGGCATTTCCGGTTTCGGCGCGCGAAAATTTGAGTAGGGAGGAGGGAAAATTTACTACCCTCCGAGAAAAATCGCCTTCTACATATTGTGCAAAATTTATACGGAAAAGTTGTGATTCAATTTTGGATATGTTATAAAAAGGAAAAGTCTTGGAAACAAAACTGTTGTAACTTCATTTTTCTGAAAACGGCAAGGGAACTCGAGATACAGCCCACGATAGAACATGATTTTTTCTATTACCACAAAGTCTCGGGAGGCGTAAAGTTGGTTGTGCACCCTCAAATATAAACCGACATTCACTTTCATTTAAACCCAGGGGCTTGGTGCAGCTATCAATAAGTCACACTCTCTTATTTACACTAGGAATCCACTCTACGTCTTATCGGTATTGGCCGGTCCCGGTAGAAAATCTTTTTGGTGACAACCGACCAGCCCGATTACTCAAAGTGATTTTAATACATGGTAAAGGATTTTCCATATCATAATACACACTATACTTTGTAAGGAAGTCCTCTTATTGTACTTGCTATTCCACACATGACAAAGCAATATACCACGATAAAGTTCATACTTGTAATAAAACCACCATGTAGAGTACACTAGAAAAAAAGGGTTTGATTTTCCTGGCTAAAAACGGCAACTGTTCAGCATGAATAGGGGAATGCATTGAAAACCTTTTCATACAGAGAACAAATAAAACAATCACACTTTAAAAAAAACTACCTCAGCTCATCAAAAATTCTTACTGAAAAAGTACTGTTTCTTCAAAAATTTATTATTTCTTGGAGACTTTAAAAAGATTATGTTAAAAAAACAGAGGGGAAAGCAGTCCCAGATACATACCTGATTAAAAGTTCATCAGTAAAATTTGTCTTGGTCAGTGATTTTTTTTTCACTTTGTTGAAATATAACAAAAAGACAGAAATGGCCCAAAAATTGTTTCCAAGTAGATGATGAAATTCACATTTTATGTCGACAATTAATTTTTTCCTTTTGGCGTTAGAATTGAAACTTACTTAACCTATTATGGAATTTGTTTTAAAGTAAAATAACAATTCAGGGCAAGGTAATTGTCAACATTCCTGCTTAAAAACAATTTCATTCAAAAAAAATTTGGTGAAATGAAGATTAAGGGGAATCTCAATTTTCTCCACTCTCTCAAATCTAATTAGTATGTCTGTTTAACAATTCAGTCATACATATACTGTGCATGTAAATGAAAGAGCATTCATCAGTTTTTGGTTCTGCTTGTTGCATGACAGTGTTGCCAGTACCCTGACACCGCACGTGCACGCCTAAGTGAAACAAGGTCCACACTAAGTCAGCAATATGGACACTACAAAAAGTTCTACAAAAGTGCATTAAAACGGCAACATTTCTGAAATATTGCCAAATGGCTCTGAAAAATTCTAAAACAAATAAAAAAAGATAACATATAATTAAACTATGATTAAATTGGGTAAAAGGACCATGGACGTTGGCTCATATTGAGGATGTAGTCAACCACGCACAACTGCCTTAAGTAGCAGTGAATGTTAAAGCCTACTTGTACAATGGGAAAACTGCCTATAGTGATGAACATGCACTACCTCTTTCAAGCAAGGACCTCATATTTCTTGCAATGTCTTATCTAGGGTATTCATACTTGCCAAACTAGTAAGATTAATTCTTACTAGCGGGGGCCTGCCTTGCGCGGGCTCCCGATAGTGAAGCTGGCAAGGGAAGATCGGAATGTTCTCGTGAGGAGCGATCACTGTGAAACTGAAGTGATCACTGAAGAAGTGAACACACTATGGAGAGTATTTTACCGCCACCAAAAACCCGATACAACCCTTAACTTTAGGCTCCCACCCGAGTCCGCAAAATTTTGTTATTTTTAACCACTTTTAATAACTCAATTCCCGCAAACTATAATAGGCCTATACTAACGGACAACCTTCATGCATATTAATCCTGTATATCTTTCCGTATATTTTAATTTTTTCTAATATTTTTTTAAATAATAAAACGTCAAATTAATCCGTATAAGTTTCTGTGTACTTGTTTTCTCAAAAAAAGTACTTCCGTGGGGTAAAGCCGTTTAGTTAGGCACGTATTTCCACATATTTTCTCATAATCCTCAAACTCCCATATATCAAGTTCTCGCCATCCTGTAGATGAACCCCCCCGTCGCAATATCCCGTAATCGTATTTTCTATACCTAGTTTGCAGCATTATCCTGTAGCGTAGGCCGTTTCTAAAATAAATAAAACATCAATATTCATCCTGTAATTTTCTGTATATTTTTTTTCTTATCAAAACTCTGTGGGGTAACCCATAGTATCCATACATACAAACAATCAAAGGCGAAATAAAGATGACGTGTTCTTGATCATTCTTTCTTTCCCTACACCGTTTGTAGTATATGGAGCCGTTTTTGCATACCGCATAGCGCGTCTTACGCATAAATCGCCTCTTACAACAAGTAACCACCCGTCGCAACACACACGCGTTACACCTCAGGCCCAAAAGACAGACCCTTGGGACCCCATTTTGCTAGTATTGAGTACCATGGTGCTTGCCGTGTGCGCTTGCACTTTCATAAGTAAGATTTTTGACTTTCCAATGTTGGCCAGGTATGAGTATACTTAAAGGGACAGGAGGAGATTTTTTAGGATACCAAATTTCTCTCAATTTACTTGATTGTTGTTAGAAAACCTACTGGAGAAGGTTTCAAATGCTTATTGAACAAAAAATAAAAAGAAAACCAAAAAACATGTTTTGAACTTGCTGCGATCGCAAATAGTTCCTATAGAAAAGCAGGCTTTTATTTTCTGTCCGCGCTGACAGAAAATACTAAATCATCATCGTATTACATAAGATGGCCGTATTCGGCTTATACACTTCAGGTTTGATCTAATGCATTGGTAAGCATTCCAAATATGCAACAAAAAAAACAGTTTAAAAAAAATGGGCTCTTCTTTTGGAAATGTCCTGATGTCTATTTAAAATACTATAAATATGTCGAAAAGCAGATTTTGTGTGCTGGGAAGTATGTTTATAGCTCTGAAACCAATGCTATTCCATAGCGGAAATAGTCAGACTTTTCCCTGCAACCCTCATCCCCAGAGTCCAAGGAGTGTTATAAAACAATACTCATGGGAGATCAGGGATAATAGGCACACTATTTTCCTAAGAACTGGCATGACCCACTGCCTCTCGGTTCAGGGTGATCCCCTTTACAGTGTAGATTTGTAATTCCCTAATAAATCATAACTAAGTTATTGAAGATCACAAAAATTTTCAAACTCACTTGCCATAAATGGGATCACAATGCTAATTTTGGTAACTTAATAATTGGGTCAATGGAGTGACACCACATTACCAACAAGTAATCTTTAATTATCTAATTAAATTTTTGCATATTGTCACTGGGGGAATCATTTCAACTAATTTATTACAATCAACCAAACCTTAGTGTGTATTTTCCTTTAAAGGACATCAACAGACCTAGCTACGGTTGGAGCTTTGCTTTGTAAGTCCTCCCTCAATGCAACACGTCTGGTATTCATAGCTGTAGAAATCAAATAGCATAACAAAAGCAAGTTTAATTGTACATGGCATGTACATCAGATATGGAAATGTAAACATGCTATATATACATGCAATTGTTCTTAAAGGGATTCATCAGCTGCTAATATGTAGATCTCAGAAAACTAACAACCGACTGGTCCCTTCAGCCCTTACCCTTCTGGAAACTTCTATTCAACCCACAGTGGAATCATTCTACTGCATTAATTTTTAGTGGATGTACCAATGGTATACAGAGTGAATAAAAAAAAAGTGTGGCATGAAAAAGTGACGGCATCTGCAGGAGATGGAGTAGGGATCATGATATCCCAAAAAGCTTCTCCCGTGTTTGTCAAGCTATGAAGCAGTCCACCAAGATAATCACAGCAATTTATATGAAGGAAGGCCATAGAAACATAATCCAGGTATATTCCCCACACATCTGCCCCCGTGGACAGAGAGCGACAATGTCTATGACAACCTGCAGCTCCACATACAGAGAATCCATAAGAAAGAAAGCCTCATCCTGATGGGGGATTTCAATGCCTAATAGGGACAGAATACCAGGCATGGACACCATCCAGTGGGTAGATGGACTGGAAAAATCAACGACAGAGGAGAAAATCTCCTGGAATTCTGTACAACTCCACCAACTTGGTTTGTAGGCAATACTTACTTCCAACACAAGAGGTAGAAAGCAACATGCGACATCTCCATTGGGCAATATAGAAAAATGATTGACTTCATCATTACCCAAACTGGACAACTTGAAAACCTTTCAGAATGCAGATCTTACTGCTCATCCGATGTCGGTTCAGACCAAAACCTGGTGCTGGCTAAGATGAAATTTATACCTACCAAAACCAACGGTATTACACAACGGTACCCAAGAAGGATGACGTCAGTCGATTCAGCGACCCCACACTGGCAGCAGAATTCTGTGCAAAGATAGGTGGATTGCCTTTGGACCACTCCTCAATTAGAAGACAATGATGTGAAGGGCTATGGACCAACTTCAAGGAAATCAACCAATAAAATAACAGAGGAAAACAGTGGGTGTGAAAAGGGCCCGGCAAATCTAAGGGTCCCTGAAGAAGTAAGAAAAGGCATTTCATCAAAGAAGGAAAGCAAGGATCCAAAATAATGAAACAACCCAATGAACATAATAGTCCAACTACTCCAAACTGACAAGGAGGTCAAATTTCAAGTTAAAGAGCTGAAGACGAAGCTGCTGAAAAGGAAGTTAAAGAGATGGCAGATGCACAGGCTAGGAAACAACACCATTGAAACTTCTCAAGTGTGGTCCGTACGACTTGCGAGTGAAAGAGCTCAACGGCCAGCAGCTGCCAAAGGACAAACATGGTTCCCTCAAAACTGCTCCAGATAAAGTAATGAAGTGCTGGAAGAACACTTCAGTAAACATTCAACATGGAAGTCCCCAGAGATTGAAGAAGTACTTCACTGCCATCCCAGAACCTGGCAATTCTAACCCAAAGGCATGGCCTTTCTCAATACAAGAAGTAGAAGAGGCCATTCGAAAACTGACAAATAAAAAAGCATGTGGATGGGATTAAAATCTCGCTGAACCCCCTGAAGACCGGTCAGGACCACAGCTACCTGAGACAGCTACTGTTGAAAATAATCAACACTCTGCCGGGGTTAGAAGGGGAAATTCCAGAAGACTGGAGCAAGAGACTGAACTCCAGTAGACAAGACACACGCCCGAGCACACACCAACTAGATCCCGCAAAATATCACCAGAGCAATACCTTTACTGGTCCATTCCCAGGGAAAGTCTTGCTGTAGAATGATCCTGAACCGGAATCCAGGGACACCATAGATGACTACCTTGGAGAGGAAAAATGTGGATTTAGAAGCTCAAGAGGCACTACTGATGCTGTATTTATGGTTCGCCACGTCTAGAGAAGGCCAAAGAAGACGCCATCATATAAACTGGAACTTGTAGATTTTAAAAGCGCATTTGATACCCTTTGGAGGAGGCACTGTGGAAATGCTTAAGATCAATTGGAGTAGACAGCAAGCTGGTAAACCTAATTGAAAGAGTATGAGCATACCATATGCTCAGTAGTGGTGAATGGAAAACTTCATGACTGGTTGCGAAGTTTAGTTGTTGAGACAGGATGCCTTCTATCTCCATGCCTCTTCAATCGCTTCTTAGAATTTGTAATGTAGAGGAGTTCAAAACATAGGGCTCCGGAATCCAAATGGGAAAGATGGAAAATCAACAATCAAAAACATTCGTTATGCCGATTACACCCTGCTGGAAATGGTCTTGGAAAGTTACAGAGATCCACAGAAGAACTGGAAAAGCCTGCGCCAAATGGTGAATGAAGCATCAACCCATCTTAAATGCAAGATCATGTCCGATGACCCAAGAGACATCACCCTTAACCAGACACCTATTGAAAAGTAAATGATTTTGTCTTTCTTGGAAGTTAATGTGCCGTCAGTAGGAGGACATCAAGCGGCGTACCAAGACTGGCAGCATGGGCATTCGGTAGAATCAGGAACAACCATCTGGAGCAATTCATGACCATCACAAGATCGCTCAAAGTCAGAATATACCAATCTCTTATACTCCCCAATGCCACCTATGGAGCCGAGTCATGGGTATTGCGCAAGGTAGACTGCCAAAAGCTAGAAAGTTTGAGATGAGAGTCTCCGGTCCATCCTAGATGGTGAACCCATTCTGGACAAAATTAGAAATGCTGAAATTAGACAGCGGTCTGAAAATAACATGCACCATCCGGAGCAGTCACAGGAGCGCTGAAGTGGTTTGGGACATGTCGTCAGGAATGCCGAACACAGATTACCATACCAAGCCTATACGCCAAAAAAGATTCAACAAGCGTAGGAAGCCAGGTCGCTAACCAGCAAGATGGAAAGACCAGTCCCAAGGACACCAGGCTTGGACCTCCAAAATGCCGAACTATGCAAAGGGCAGACCAGAAGGGGAGAATTACTCATGAGAAAGCAAAGGACACCCCGTCAATATCCAGTTAAAGTTTTCAAAAAAAGTCAAAGTCAAGTGCATGAAAAAACACAAAATTTGATATACTCCACCTGTTCTCAACTGTGACACAGTTGATTGTTTCATGATCTGCAATTATGTTTGACTTTCTATGCTGAAAAAAATGACGTAATTTGGTGAAAAGAAATGCAGGTAGATATGCAGGTTTTCACGGCTGATCCAGAAAAGATTGTCACCATATTCAGACAAAATAATGGAACTGAACCCCCGCTTAAAGGGATTAGCAGCGATTGCGAATCCGAAACAGAAAACAAAATCATCAAATTCATATTTTTTATATTTTGTTAATGGCATGGATATTTTTTTTTTTTTTTTTTTTTTGTGAAAATAACCTGCAAGTGGTGGGATTGAAATACGGGTATTAAAGAAAGGCAGTACTTTATCGGATCTGTAATTTTTAGTGCGGATCAAAAATTACGCTGAGACAAAACGCCTTCCCGGTGATATCACAGATTTTCAGCATGATATTGTGACCATGATCAATTACAGTTTGACCTCAAACACAACATTATGATCTTGTTTATTCTGTACTGGAGTAAACTACAATCAGCTGTTTAGTGAAGATATTGGAGAAGCGGGCGCTGTATGTCTATTTGCGGGGACGGTATGACAAATTTCCTCAAATATTTTTTTTTTTTAATTTTGTATTTTGTGAATTTTAAAAGCACAGTTCCTACACAAACTTATCCATGATCTATAAGTTAAAAATGCATTTCCACATTGTTTTGATTCTCTCGCATTACTGGGGCTAATCACTTTAACTGGTTAAAATCTCATTGGAATGGGTAAAAATGGATCAGCCGCAAACACTTTCATATCTACCTCAGTTCTTCACCAAATTACGTCATTTTTTCAAGCATAGGAAAGTAGAAAAGATGCAGATCATGAAAAAAGCAAACTGCGCCACAGTTGAGTAAACATGTCCGGGTCAAATTTTGTGTTTTTCATGCACAATTTTTTTTTAATTCAATGGTATACTCATTAAATAACACAATAGAAAATCTCTGTTAATGAACAAAAATGGAAATTGTCTCATTGATTCGTTTAAAATCATGTACAAGACGTACAGTCTTATTCAGACCAACCAATTGAGAGCCAAAAAATGGTCTTAAAGGGATAATGATGTTCGGAAACAATAATAGATGGACAAGGGGAACCCCATGATTTTACTGGAAGTGGTCAAAAGTTTTGGGTATCAGAAGAAAGCTACTATTTTTTCATTTATCCTGTGAAATCTGAGGGTTAAAGGTATGTTTGGTTGGATGTTATGAGCGCACAAATGGCCCTTTTGGTGCCAACATTAATTTTACACAGTACTCTATGGAGATTGGAAATCACAATTTTAGCTCTCGCATCAAAACGGTTGAAAATCGGGGCGAAAACGTCTTTTATAGAAGATCACTGTCACTTAATGACCTGTTTTTAAATCCCAGGCTTTGACCAACATCCATTTTGTATGGAAGAGTCTCCTTCAGTATCTTTTGAAGCCACCTTTGAGGTCAACTTTATCACACTATTAACACTACTCTGTGTAGCTTCTCACCTTCTTAAGAATATCAGCAATGCTGAACAACCTTGCCTCAGAAGCCTCTCCAAGATCAGCCAGCTGACTTGGATGTGGTCCATCAATAGTAGCTCTAAGTAATTCCTTTTGGTTGGATAACATGTCAGCATCCAGCTTGAGATGAGAGCCACCCCTCTCAGGAGAGTGGGATGTACTCGGATGTTTGGTCTTGGTTGGTGTCTTGTGTAAGGCTTGTACCTGGACTATTAGTTCTGCATGTGTGGGATTGGTAGTTGGTGGTGTAATTGGTGGTGGCAATGGTGGAGCTTGTGGGATGGCATATCTAATTGTATTGCCCCTTCCTCTTGTGTTATGTTTCAACAAGACTGTATCGTCATCATATCCGCTGTCTTCCATACCTCCATGTGGGATGCTTGCTGAACTCTCCCTGTGACCCAGTGTATCCCTTACATCTGCCTGGTTTCCATGGAGATCCTCTGCAGTCTCTTCTGCAATTTCCATCTGAGTAGCCTTCATGAGCTCCTTGTGAGACTGCAATGCCATTTGGTCAAGTTGCCTCTGGCTCATGTGCATAGATTGGTTTACCAGTGAGATGATGTTGCGTGCTGATGAGGGATCTTCCATTGCCTCACGGGGAATGCCAGCGGCTGACAGCAGAGCCTTCCATTCTGGTGGGAATGACAAGCCTTCCAGGCTGATTAGGATGTCCTGTAAAATAAATGGTGTACCGGGTGAGCAATACAAATAATTATTCTCAATAAAGTGTGGCCAAATATATGCCGTTTTCCAGTAGTGCATCTGATCACAGCTGTTTAGGACAAAACCAGAATAAAACAAAAAATATCAATGGCGACACACTTTTGACAATTAATGTTGATTATTTATTACACTAACTTTATCCTGTGTAAAATTTCATTGCGGGCAAATATGATTTTTCATAAAAATCTAGTTTAACACGTCTTTCTATGGAGAATGGGCATATAGAGGGTGCTATAACATACAAATCATGACCTTTGTAGGCCTATATGGCAAGATTCCCACAATGGATTTTTCTGATTTTTGCAGAGGTAATAGCTCTTGCATGTCCCTACATATATCAGTTGTCAAAATTGTGTCGCCACTGCTTAAAATTGTTCTAAAAATAAACAAACAGCTGTGTGATGAGGTGGTAAAGAAATTACAAAGTAACTTCAGTTCTAATCATGACAATATATACAATCCATACAATTTTTTCAGCTTAACCAAGAGCAATATAACACACAGTAGGAAATGACAGTATTGACAGTATTATGAGTTACAACACTAATAAATGCCTCCTTTATTTTCAAGGAAAATCCTCAAATGGCTAAGGCATAATAACAGTCACAATACCAATATTAAAAAGTACAAAGATTCCATTCTAAAAAACAACACTCCATTTTTTAATATGCAGTGCTTTATTTTATATTTTCTGTAATCATGAATAGTCAAAAGTAATGCTACTGTCCAATGAGGCTTCTGACACAAGACTAGCATACAATTCTTTCAATTGATACTAAATAAAACCATCAAATGATAAGAATCCATATTGGCAGTATCATATATAATAAACATAAAC
>JAMKCH010019797.1:0-20587 GCA_023653785.1 Ophioderma brevispina
AATGCTCAATCCAAAGTTTGAGATAAATCGGAATTTCATTTTGATGTAGTAAACCTTAATGTATTATGTAACAGTACCATAGTATACTGTGTATAACAAAATCTGGATCTGGAATGATTACAAGGTTGTGATTCACTATATGAAGGACTTCCATCTGAGCTTAGCTATTTCACCACAGTGATTCGATGTGGACAAAGCATTATGTATAGTATGCAAAAAACCATGATTTGTTTAAAAATGGGGCACCATCCTCGGGAACTCTCTGAGTCAGCCTGTAAGTGTTGTGAAAATTTATTGGCAAGATCACTTCATTTCCATTGTCAATTTACATGTACATAGACCGTATGTAATGGACTTGGGGGGTTTTTTTGTTAGGGACAATAAACATTGTTCCACACTTTGGATTTGGTTGTCACTTTTTAAAGTTCAAACGTACAGTCCAAGCTACAGAGGCAATAGGCCATTCACTCTTCTCCTATGTCTTGGATGTGTTAATGTGTGTATGTGTGTTGTGTAAGTACTTGATCCTTGGGGGGGGGGGGACATTTTTAAGCTTTGTAAATGTTAGGATTTTTTCAAGTTTTGGCCATCCAGAAATCCATACAGCCATCCAGGTGTCCATCTGCATGATCACATGGGCCCTCCACATGGCCTCCATCAAACTGGTTGTGGGGGGCAAAAATTGGATCATGGAGAATTGGGCAGCTATTTGGCATGTTTGAAGGCCAAAAAAAGTAAGTAAACTTGCCGTGCGAGCAAGCTCGTGCGTGGGAGTGCCCATCTCTATTCTTAGCATTTAGGCCAAACTCCTCCGTCTTATTTTTGCTGTGTGGGGGTTAGCCACTCCTCCCGCACAGAGCGTCTGTTACTTCCAGATTAATAACACTGGTACCCATTTCTACACCTGGGTGGAGAGGTGTAATTGAGGTAAAGCACTTTACTAAAGGGCCACAACACGTTGGCCGCAGTGGGACTCGAACCCACACCTTTAGAGTGGGGACGAGGGCTCAATCTACCAGACCACACACGTTGCCCTCGAAGGCACCAAAATTGTAACATAAAACCCAACAAAAGTAGAGGAAACTATATGCCCAAATTGCTTTTTAGAGCTATCAACATTTTAATCCACAAAGCATTGTGTAAGAAATGGCAAAGAACAGCAAAAAAACTCTATGGCATTATTTTTCTTAGAAAATAGCCATATATTACGGTACAATCAATCTCTCTCTCCTCCTCTCTCTCTCCATATCTCTCTCTCACTCTCACACACTCTATCCTCTCTCTCTCATTTTTACAATGAGGAGCTTAACTCCAAAACTTTCAGAAAACATTATAGACATGATATTGGTGGAGTAAATGTTTCAAAGTACTCTTTAAAAAGTAGGTCACGGCTTGAAAATGGTAGTTGTGAGGTCATAGATGAAATTGATAATGAAAAAGCATTACCATGGAAAAGAATGTCTATGAGTCTACACCAGTGCGTAGCCAGGTGGGGGCAAAGGGGGCAGAGTGCCCCCTCTGAAAAACACTTTTGAGGGGAAATCGGGAAATTAACACACTGATATTTATGTTAAATCAGCCACTTTTCGGATTCTTTTACCCTGCGACGTGAAATAAATTTTGCTTGGATCAACTAGGACATTTGGTTGCACCTACCGGGAAATTGGCCCCTCCCAGAACCACCCGTGGTCTGGTCTACGCGCAACTAGTGGGGTCTCATAAAACCACATACTGGTTTCAGAGCCTTCAATTGATTCGGGTCAAATTTGTTGTACTAATCATATATGCTTGTTAAGCCACTATCATTATTCTTCGGCTCAATCACAAATCGAAAAAATCATCAAAATCGATTTTAGCATTACGTACAAGTACAGGTTATCCTAACATACCCTGCAAATGGATAAGACCAGAAGCAACCTAATAAGCAGAATCGAGATTTTAGTTCATTAGTCCTAACGGACACTCTACAACACGTAATTAATGGAAATTTATCATAATCTTGGACCTCTGCCGTTTTCTTCCTATTTCTTCAATTCTCATCGGAAAAGGTACTTATGAGAATTCTACGACGTATCCTTCACTTTGAAGCTATCCTGCACATTTCAATATTTTTCAATCACTGATTGTCTTAAGCATGGTGCCATCTGTGATGTATGTGGACTGTTCTTGTAAGAAGAATTGGAACACTGTACCCACCCCCCCCCCAAAACCAAATTAAATTATCCTCATAGAAATAGAAACATTTTAAAAAATACATCTGCCCTCAAGTGGAAAATTTTGAAAAATTTCGCCCAAAGATTCAAGAAATGTTGTGACAAAATTTTCATCATCCCAAAAACCCCCTTTTTTAAATTTGTCATCTAATAACCCCTATTTATGCAAGTTAGCTGTCCTCTCACCCTATCAGCATGCCTCCTGGATTGAAAGCAATGTTCAGGCCTACCATACACCTGTATCATTTGATCTTAAAATGTTCATAATGATGGTAGAAGACATGGTTATCCGTCAGGAGGGACTTTGGGTGACCTCCCGGTGGTCACCCTGTAAACAAAGGTGTAACGCAGTTGCTCGATCTGAAAATTAAAGACCCCTATTTTGTGCGCTTTCAGGACAATTTTGAAAAATTACTACCCACTATTTGTGGAAAACCAGGACAATTTCGCTTTCACAAGACCCCTTTTTAACACCAATTTTAAGGAAAGTTTTTTTTTAAAACATCCCTTTTGTTGTATAAAACAGGACATTTTCCAGGGACCAATAATTTAAAAACTTAATCTGTCCCACACTTAAGCTATATCATTATCTTGTATAATGTTGCCAGTCACTATATTTGGTTGTAAAATTACCCATAACAACAAAATTCAACACATATGGAAAATAAAAAGGGCTTCTCCAGTGGCTAGTTCTCTACCAATCGGGGAAAACCAGGAAAAAAACATGAAAATCACAGACTCAAATGTGGAGGTTCCTTGAAGTATACCCTATTTTCATTCAAGGAACACTGTCCTCTGAAACCACCCTATTTATGAATTTCGCGAATATCAAAAATGTTCCGCGAACAGATGAGAAAATAACCCCTCTTCTTGAAATTTAGAACGAGCATGCGTACACATGGGCAATGAAATGTGATACCAGGGGGGGGGGGGGCCGATTAGTGACCTTATTAGTGCTTTGGACAGGGTTCATTTACATGTGGGAATGGAGGGTTGAGGGGGAAGGGGAATGGAGCAGTTGAGGGGGGAATGGAGGAGGTGAGGGGAATACGAAAAATGTAAAATACTTAAAAAAAGCAAAAAACTATAAATATATAAATAGATATAAGTAGCATCAGTACGCCACTATCATGCATTTATCCACTTAGTTATGGTAATTCCACTATTAAGAGCATGCCCAGTTTACAACGCCATAATGTAGTCATAGGGCATATTTTGTCACGTGTGGGTTTTTCAAGCTCTCTGACCATTCAAAACTACGGATGCAAAGTGGATTAATATGAGCATGAACATTGAAGCGGCGAGTGAATTAATTAATGAAAGATTTGTTCTATCAGGTTGATTTTATGAATAAACATTAAACCCCTAACCCGGACCGGTCGTTGTGCCGGCCGACGGCCCAAAAGCAACGAAAGGCAATCTCTTTTTATTTTTAACGGCCCAGTGCAACGAGAGCCAAAGTTGCGTTTCATTGCATCTAGGCGTTTCCCGGAACGGATAAGTAGGGTAAAGTCAATAAAGGTCAAGATGCAACGAAAAACATGCGTCATTTTTACCGGAAGACGGCCCAATGCAACGAAAACATAGCGTCATTTTCCCGGAAGACGGCCCAGATGCAACAAAAAAACATCGCGCCATTTACCGGAAAGACGTCCCAGATGCCAACGAGAACACTCGGCGTGCGAATGCAATAAAAAACAGGGTAAATACATAAATAAATAATGGCTGCGTACTGCACACTGATCTGTATGAAATTGTAGCTTATAGTCGCCAGCGTGAGTGGCTATTACGCTAAATCATAGTCGTGCGTGGCGATATTATGCTACGTCATGCTCGGGTTTACGTCATGAATACGTTATGCATAATACAACACCACCCAACCCCCTAGCTTATCGAAATGGTGGCGCTATCACGGTCCATCGAAATCGAAATTGTCTATGGGCATTTGTACACAGTGTCACCCGACTTATGAAAACGCATTGCGCTTCTGCGGGCAAACCGTCCGCAAATGCAGTGAAAAGCATCGCATCATTCCAGTCATAACGGCCCAGAGCACGAAAAAAATCGCGTCATTTCCCGTAAGACTGGCCAAGATGCAACGAAAAACATCGCGTCATTTTTCCGGGAAGACGGCCCCGGTGCAACGAGACAAAACATCGCTCATTCGTAAGACGGCCCAGATGCAATGAGGCGCCAAATGTGACGTCATTTGCGCGGACCAAGAAATAGTTGTGACGGCCCAGATGCAACGAAAAAAATTTTCCGACCGGTACCAAGTTTTCGTTGGCTCTCATTGGCGCTCGGCCGTGTTCGGGTTAATGCGACAGCCTGAGGCTCCGCCTTAACGAGCATTTTTCCAGTGTGTGAAAACTAGAAAAATGGTAAGTTCCAAGTGAAATGAAGACTGAATAAAGGGTTTTTCAGAAGTAAAAGTACCATGTCAGGAAATATTATTGCATTTATGCAAGTAAATTACCCTTTTATTTGGTAGTTGAATAATGCAAATACGAGCCGGTAGAGAGCATTGATGTGAGAAAGCTAGTAAAACTGATAGACAATACGTAGGACGTTGTGTGCAGCAGCTAGTAAATCCCCCCTCCCAGGGTATGCGTGAATGGAAGATATCCGATCAGTAATTGTAGTGTCCAATTTTTTTTTGTAAGCAAGGAGGGAATGAAATTTTTATCAAGGAGAGAGAGGCCCTTGAACTTCCAAATGGTTAAATAAGATACTTATCACAGATATAAGGACACAACGTTCCCAGTTTAATCCTGATTACAACGTCTTCAGTCGCCATGCAACAAGAGTACCAATGATGAATGTATGTGACAACTTAAACATCTTAATGACCCTGTGACCCTCTGAGAGTTGGGTATGTGGATCAAAATGTTCTCATTCCTCTAAAAATGCATTCCAAGAATTGCATGTCTTCCATTTTTATTCTTACCACTTGTAATTTCAACATCATGAAGTCTTCTGAGTTTCTGCATTGTAAGCATTTTTCATCTTGACCTTAGTGACCCTCAGTGGCGGACCGACCGGGGGGGGCAAGTTGCCCCCTCTGGCTCGAAAACGGGACGATATGGTCAAAATGTGCATTTTTATCCCTCTTTTTCCGGGAAATTTTCAACCAATTTTAGCCCAAATTTGGGCAAATTTAAAGTAAATTCTGCAATTTTTTGTCACATTCAGACTTAATTGGAGCAAACACTGGGAACATTTACGAGTTTTGCCCCCTCTGGCGGGACGACTTGGAAATTTGGCCCCCTCTGGATCAACTGCCCGGTCACCCGGCTGGTGACCCTGAGATGACCTTTGACTTTTCCCTGAACCACCTACTTATCCACCCAACGAAAATCAAACTGTCTTTGATCGCATGAGTTATGCATGACAACATGTCATAGTTTAATTTAAAAAAAAAACAGTGTGAGCTCCAAAATTTGCCACAAAAACTTTTGTGAAGGCCAAGTACTGTGTCATTGCATGAGTGGGTGGATTGAACTTGTGACTAGTATTTGTACAAGCAATGTTTTTCAGTAACGAAATGTGTTTTTAGGACAGCAATGTGTTCATACAACCTGAACACATAGATACACATGCAGTAGCTTCTAATTAATGTTCATGGTATTTTCCTGAACTTAAATGTACACAGATGAACCATGTTGAGCTCATGTGTCAGAACTTAACACACAGAAGTCCCCTTTTGCCACAGGGTTGGTTTTGCAATGTTACACATATTACAGCAGGCCCTGTTTCAGTAGTAGATGCAACTTTTGTCAACCAGTGGGTCATTTTTTCAAACACAGTATCAAGCTTTCGTTTTTTGTCTTCCTGTGTGGTGTAAGAGTATAAATTTAAGAAAAATCGTTCTGGGGCTTAATCTTTCTCTTATTGCTATTTTTATCACAAAGTTTGAAATTGGATCACTTTTGATGAAAAAATACAATAATTTTAACTGGAAATTTATTTTAATACCAAAAGAATTAGACTTGTCCTAATCATTTCTTTTTAATATGCAATTTTGGCAGCTCTGGCTGAAATATGAACATTTAAGCTTAAAGTTTGGCCCTTTTTATAACACTTTTTACCTCTATTTTGGGCCAAAACATGTTTTTTCACATAAAAAAGTTGTTTTTAAAAAGAACAAAACATAGTAGAGTACAGAAATTTTCCAATAGATTAATTACTCTTAGTGTGTATATATGTGTGTGAAATGCCAGCAAATCTCACTCAATGAATTTGGCAGAATAATACACTTTGTGTTTGTGCTGGACGTGACATGTGAACGGAATTTGAACCTAAACTCCTATTTTTTAGCCACTTACTAAAAACACCAAACGTAATTTATGCTTTTACAAGGAAGTTCTATGACTACCTCATTAAAAAAATGCTTTGTTAACCCTAATGCCTTTCCAATGTTCCAAGAAAAGCTGTTGTTTTGCTGATTGTTTGTTTACTGCTTGTGCAGGACGTGACAATGTCCATTGTGAACGGAATCATTTTTTTTTTTAAACAGCTTAAAACTGATAACACTTCAAATTAACTTTTCATATCACAAAGCCATGCAACAACTATAAACATACTATAAGATAGAAGCTGCAGACCTATTAGTTTACAAGATATTCACAACTAAGAGTGGCCTGGACGTGACAAACCTACGTCACGTCTTGCCATGTGAACGGAAATCTTCTCATTGGTAAGCCAAAGACAGAAAAAAAAAAAAACATTGGAAAAGTTTCAAAACTATTAATATAATTGATAGTATAGTGAAATACTCTTGTAAAATAAGTCTCATAAAGATGGAATCTATTTCATAAACAGAGCAGGCCTTCTACAATAAATGCTGGACGTGACAAATTTATGAACGGAAAAATGTGAACAAGGTTAATTACGCGTAACTAAGTAAGTTTTATAACCGACATCTAATTTTTTGTATCATTTATCTTGAAGGGTCATTAATGTAATTATAAAATTAAATACACAAATATATCTTTGGTGTATCTGGGTATGAATGATACGAATGCAAATGTGAACGGAAAATGTCACCTCCTGCCACAACTTTTGATAGGGTTCAAAGTCCCTTTAAAAAGGCTTCATACTTTTGTTTTTTTTACTGTTTGAGAAAGCCTCACAAAATAGCTCAACGAAGTAAAACGATTCAAACTGATGGGCTCAACAGGGTTATATGGCAGCTGAAAACAAAATACATGTTTTTCAGGTTGACACTGCTTGACCAGATTTTGAACCATTGGACCCCGATGTCCCCTGAAATACAAAAGAAGGAACTTATAAGATAGTGGAGGTTAGGCCTTGTAGGGACTAAGCAAATACCCACATGCTCTTCCAGGCCTCTCTATTTTTACACAGGGTGGTCCCAAAGTGAAAATTGCCTAAAAGTTCATACCTACCCTATGAAACAGGCCAGCACACAAAAGTATTTCCCCTTAATATCTATATATCAATTGCACTTTTATCCCATAGAAAATACAACCCAACATCGCGGGTTCCCGGCCGCGAGTGTCTCTGATCTGCCGTATGGTTTGTGAATGGGGCCAAAAGTCACACGAGGTCACAAAAGGTCAACATGAGGTCACAACTTCACCCCAACCCACCCCCCTCCTTTCCACCAGCTTACATCATCGTATCATCTAGCCCGTACGGACTCATACGGCATGCATATCTTAAGGGTTCCCATATTTTGACCGGCCAAAGGTCCATGATGTCCCATTGAAGTCCACAGATGTCCCAACATTTCCCCTACCCACCCCCTCCGTTCCACCAAGCTACATCACCCTACCCTTATGGACTGCAACGGCAATGCAATATATTAAGGGTTTACATTTTTACCACAGACACACCACAATAAACACACAACCCAGACATAACGCCAGAGTAATCCCTTGTGCCGTCTGCAAATTTCTTGCAGACGCACAAAATCTCTAACTATATTGCTGATTGCTAGACCTGTGTTTTGTGTTGTGTGTGTGTGATGTGTATTTGCATTGGCTTTAGATGAACATGGCTTTTCTAATTCTACTTGGTGCTCTTGGTAACTACTAAGGGCTATTCCCTGTCAACACTCGAGATGTTCACCGCAGCACGTCAGGATTTTTTTCTTTTTTAGTGTGATGAATATCCTGGTTAGAACTGAAGAATCCTGAATTGTGGGCTATAATGCCTTTCCTTTCCTTCAGATCACTCGCAAGATTTAGGGCGGGGGCTCATCAAAATGCGGTCGATGCGAAAGACAATTTTGAGAGGCCAGAAACTTGTAATGAAGCTTCCCCACTTTGAAAATCACTAGTCTGTTATTTTGCTTGGTGTAGAATGGCAAATCTGGCATAAAAATGTGATAGCTCCTTTACTATTTAGAAGTTTATTTCGGTGTAGACAAGGGCATTATCTTCATCTGGTACCAAGTTTGGGGGGTCAGAACTCATAAGTAACATATTTTTTAAGTCGCCTTTCTTATATCTTGAGTCACCCCTGCAGGATTTTCTGCAGTACAATTAAGCACATAGTAATCTAATAAGTGAGTTCAAGCCTACTTGATAACTCCTATTTTTTGCATTTTGACATATATTGGGCCCCCGCTGAAAATCACTGTTGACATACGACATCACTCATCACCCCTCTACTTCATATTGTTTACGATACATCATACATAAGAACTATTCTTGAAAGGACCAGCTTGGTGTCTCGATGTCTTCATGGTGGTGTTTGCAGCACAAACCTTTTGGCTGATTTCCCCTAATAGAATGGTATCGGTGATATACACTGTGCAGTACAAATGACCTCTGGGTCACGTATACTTTTGTGTTGTACTTTAGTGTGTATTTTGTTGTGAAAATTAAGACACCAAGCTAGTTCTTTCAGGAAAGTTGTTTATGATCTATCTTCACATATCGAAGTAGAGGGTGTGTTGAATGTCAACATTGTTTTCAGGGGGGTCCAATACATGTCAAAGTACATTATTAAACCATTTTCATCAACAAGGAGGCTGTACCCCCACCGTCCCTTAGTCGTGCTATGTGTTCCTAATTGTATTGGTTTAAAGTTTTCTACTACTACTATGTACCCTGATTGACCAAAATATGGACAATAAAAATGTTCTTCTTCTTTGAGTTGTGACCACCAGATTGGGCCCCGAATGAACAGGCCCACGTATTTACGCCTCATTAACTCTAAAGTAAACCCGCAATGACCCTCCTGATGCCAATTGAATTCAACGACCCAATATTACCCCATAGATAGTGATTTTCAAAGTTGTCGAGGGCTCCCACAATTACTAATCTGTGACCCTCTCAACAAAGTCCTTTTTCACATTTGTGGGTGGCACTTTTGATGGTGACCCCCCTCCCCAAATTTCCAATTGCTCTAAGCTTGAAAACGAAATGGACTTAAGCTCAAATTTCAGGATTTCATATCTCATCAATTCTAACCACAAACACTTAAAGTGAACAAAATCCACGACGTGCGGCGGTGCACATCTCGAATGTTGACATGGAATGGGCCTATAAGCATTATAACAGCAGTGTTTCACGTTTCCACTCTCACTAAAGCTAACACTCTAAAGATTGATTTAGTTACAAAATTGTCTCCAGAATAAGATATTGGACCCAAATTTTGTATCAAATTATCATTTTTCCCAGCAATAAAGTACTTTACCCAGCGGGGAGTCATATGTTTCGTTTACTGAGTTGAGTATTAGAGGTATGCGACATAATACGTTAGAACCACGGTGCGACATATCCGCTAAAATCGCTCACTTGGCCATATCGATACATTTTATCCTCTAACCCAACAGACCCTCTACACCGTTTTGGCCTTGCTATAACAGCTATTTTGAGCAACTTATCTCATCCAACAAAAATTTGATGAGAAATTTTGAGACAAGCAATTGAACTGTTTCATAACCCGACAAATAAAATTTTGATATTTTGAATGTGTTCTAGTTTCCACAATTAAAGCCATTTGATATGGTGTAGTTGGTTTGTTTTAAAGGGGGATGACCCATTTAGATATCAAAGTTTTCATTTGATCGAATTGCCTTCACTCCAAACAATCTGTATGTTTTGTAGCCTATATTTCAACTTTTTCGATGTGCAGGGGAGAGCTAAAAAACATATGTTGCAACCCAGTGTCAAATTAAATTTGTCGCCAAATGGAGCACCTTTTACTATACACTTCCAAAGCCCCATGTCCTTATCTGTAAGATATTTTTGGGTAATGAGAAAAATAGTACATTTCTTCATTAGAGCGCGTTTTTTGCCTATAGTTAAACAAGCACCATACAGGGTGATAAAATAAAAAAGCAATCCCAAAAGATGCCCCTATATTGTAAAACACTTAATCAATGATGTAAAAGTGTCATTAAAAAGCTTCATTTTAAACAATGTCCAGTTCTCCTTGTGTACTAAAAGGCATGAAACACTGTCCAATTTCTTTGTTTCCATCGTTCCACTTCTGAACCAAGATGATTGAACTTTTACAATACAGGGTGCCTTTTTTTGGTATTGGGTGTTTTTTTTTTTTAGCCCCCTGTATAGTATAGTGGGGCAAATTCTATGCCACCCTATCAATCACATACTTTTCTGTCATGAGTGTTGTTATTAGAATCAGGGAGTTTGTGCAAGGACAGTGGTCAACCAGCTTGACTTACGTTTGGCGGACACGGGTGTGAAAAATATTTAGGGTGAAAACCTTCAAAATTCTGATTACTTAAAGTTTTTCTAAGGGTAAAATGTCCTATATTTGCAGATTTGGCACTTAAAACCCGATATTTTTCACCGGTTTTTGAGAAAAATTCCGTTTTTTTGGACAATTTTTTAATGCAAAATGGGAGTGGGTGGCCCTTTTCGGTTGACAAAAATTTTGCCTTGCTAATTTCCTGGTAGTGTATGAACATAAAGCTACCTAGTAGTGACTAATTCTTTATGCTAATCATGTGACAGGGGTACATTTGTAATATTCAAATCATTAAATGGGATCAATCTATTTATTTATTTTGTAACAGGGTTAGAAAGTCGGCGGTGCAATTTTCGCCCAATTTTGTGATTGAGCCATAACTCCGCAATGGTATGAGCTATGACGATGCTTCTTGTGTCTTTTTGTTCAGTATTTCAATAGCTAAATAGTGATATAAAACTTGACTAAGTTGAATGTAGTGAAAACAAATAAATTAGTAATATGTTACCCCTACCCCTAACATTTCGGAGGGTGTGAAAAAAATAAAGGCCTTCGCAAAAAAAATAAGTCCTTTAAAACTGTGAGGTTTAAGGCTAAACAAATATAAACTTGCTATAGCCAAGACCTCCCTCTAGAGCAAGTTTATATTTGTTTAGCCCTGAGAGTCCCAGTTTTGAAGGACTTATTTTTTTGCGACCGATTTTTGCTCAAATTTGAGGACTTCGGATAGAAATATGCCTGTACAGTGCTATGGGAAAAAATTTCAAGTTAATAATTATGCATTTTTTATTTCAGATTAAGTTTCTACACAAAATTTCATCCTAGAAAATGGTATTTTAAGTAGGATATCTTTCCCTTTAAGTTTCCACCATTCTGTCCACCAAACGTAAGTCAAAGCTTGAACGCTGTCATATGGTGTGATTAAAAACATGTAAAAATCTCAGTTTAGATTGAGATTGAGGGCATGCTTCAACAAACTGTCCCTGTATCCCATTGCAGCGGATCGCCTACCTTCATAGTCCCAAAGTTGGTCAAATGGTTTACCAGGCTCCCCTCCCGGATTTCCTGGGTCGTTGAAGAACGGCGCATTCACCTCCATTGTAACTGAGTCGCTGTTGGACTTTGAGAGGGTGATTATGATTGGATCATGGCTAGTTGGAGGGCCGTCCCATTGCTGAGTGATTTCAAAGGTTAAAGCCATGCTTGGTGGTTTAATAGTGAAGCTGAAAAAGAGAAGATTTGAAGTATGAAGTACATTTTTGCTCGTATTGTCCAAACCAAACATCCTTTAGCCCTAAAATTTCACATGGTAAATGAGAAAATAGTATATAGCTTTTTTCAGATACCAAAATTTTGACCACTTCCAGTAAAATCTGGGGTTCTGGAGATGAGACTATTAGCAATCGGGCCATGGCCCTTCAAAGTTCAAGTCCATCATACTTTCTACTCAGTTTGAATTTGTTCATGAACTACCAATATATTTACATGGGGGGGGGGTCGCTTGGGTAACCAGCTAATGCCGACTTATAATCTATTTTTCAGGTTCTCCTGTTTCCTTTTTAAGCATGCCTAACTTGCTCCTGCATCATTTTGACTCCATGCTTCATGGCCCATTCCTAATACCCTCTTCCCCAGGACCTTGGATTTTCTTGAAGTAGTCAAGATATTGGGGTCAGAAGAAAGCTACTATTTTTTAATTTACACTGTGAAATGTTAGGACTAACACATGTTTGGTTTGGATGTAATGAGCAAAAATGTGCACCATTTTGGTCAACCAATATTAAATTTTACATAGTATTCACAAGGTGCCTTACTCTGGAACACACTAAACCCTTCCCTTAAAATATGTTCTTCTATATTCAAGTTCAAAACTGCACTGAAAGCTCATATTATAAATCATTATCATTAAATATTTCCCCTTCTACTTTTTCCATTTTACATCAGCAGGCTTTTTACAAATCACTTTTTTCTCAACCGATTTGTCCATTTGTTTCTCCAATTTGGCATTTTGTCTTTTGTCTATCGTGTATATGGATTATGTAGTATGCTGTTAATGTAATCCTGTTTGTGTGTCTTTATTTGTGTAGGGGGTATGGGTGGGTTATGATAGTGAATGGGTTTCAGGGAGGGGTTTCACGTTCTGGGATGGCTATGTATAATATTATGTTCTGACTTTGTTATCTCTCGAAACCTTTTTTTTTGGGTTACCACAACTAATCACGCTCTGCGTTTATGTGGTATCCACATCTCCTTCACATCCTTATTTTCTTTTGTAATAGATTTTGTACCTACTTATGTATATATTGATTTGGAGATGGAAATAAATTGATTGATTGATTGATTGATTGACTTACAAAATGTTTTTACCTCATTATCTTCTTTCCATCTTGAAAGGACTAAAATTAGATTTTGCTGTATTATTCTAATGGGCCATTCTTCGGTCACGTTTGTGACCAAAAACCGGTGATTTTTTACTTTCAATCCAATGCTGTTTTGTCAACGTAACAAATCTGTTATTCCTTTTTTACATTATTAATAACCTTGAGTCTAAGCCTAACCAAAAATAATGTATCCACTTTTACTTGATTGGTTATTTCATCATGGGGGGCAAATAAAGTTCGGTCACGTTTGTGACCATCAGATGGTCACACAAGTGACCAAACTTTGGGGGGCAACCATGACAAAATAACCAATCTACCAAAAGTGGAAACATTATTTTTGGTTAGGTTTGGACTGAAGGTTATTAATAATGTAAAAAGTAATAACAGATTGGTTACGTTGACAAAACAGTATTGGGCTGAAAGTAAAAAATCACCGGTTTTTGGTCACAAACGTGACCGAAGAATGGCCCTAATGACGGAAGACTAAGATTCCTGTCACCATGTTTTACCAAGGCTCTTTTAGCAAGAGAGATGTTGGCTTGAAGTCTTGCCAATCTGGTCCATTCTGGGTCTGTTCGGCCAATTACTGGTGTCTTTATTTTTAATTCCAATTCTGCTTCCCTAGTCCATGTAGGCCTACCATCATAGATGTGTTTGTTTGTAATTCTGTTTATGGAATCATAGGTTTCCTTGCAAAATTAATACGGAAGCATCTGATTGCTTCTGTTTTGTTTGGCATTCAGTGTAATTTAGAGAATTTTTAAGTTTATTGATGATCCACCATGTCTGCTAGTATAAAAGTGAATTGTAATTAATTTTTGAAAAGATGTTCACTAGTTTTGCTGATCATAAGACAATGTTTACATGTTATTGATCATAGAGGAGTTCAAAAGAATTTGTCAATGTCTTCAGTTTTGCTTTCAATTTTGAGAATGTTACAAAATCATGTTTCTCACATTCTTATAAATTTGTTATCAATGCAAATCGGACCAATCCGATTTTGCACTCTTTTTTGATGAAGCATATCTCTTGTTCTACATACCGGTATCAGAATTGAATGAAATAAAGGACAAATAAAAGCTTACTTAAAGCATACCCAACAAAGACCCACACACACTTTACTTTGTAAACAAAGTACCTTTTGCCCCGAGTGTTAATTTTTTGGGGACAGCCTGTATTTCTAGATCTCTGTTTCTTAACTTCAAATGACAAACTTTTCAAATGTTCTTCAATATGTCAGTATCAAAAATGTTGTTCAATGATACACTATGTAATGTGACCATGTTGAACATTTTTATTATTCTCCTAATAGGCCTACAATCATAATGCTGGAAATTGGTATTTTTAGATTTGCTTGTGAAGAAACATAATGATGGTCAAAAGAACAAACCTTTCCATGCTTCCAGGTCCTGTTGTCAAAATAGCTGGACATACGATGAAAACAACACATGCAATTACTAATACAGTGCAAATTATGGATACAGTTCGAGTACAATGTAAAGCCATTAGGAGACAGTCTATTCTACATCAACAATCTACGGCCTAAATCTAGTAGCTGTAATGCATATAGGTCAATGGCCCTGGACAGCTTAAAGGGACACGAGGAGGTATTTGCTGACGAGAATATACTAGTAGCCTAGAGGTCAGGGCTCAAAATATACGAGGGCTAAGGGCGATTAGCCCTCAGTTTTCACAAAATAGCTCCCGTGAGAAATTTTGGCCTGTGGTAAAATATAACTGCAAGGGCTATTTTTTGGCACAATTTGCTCAAGTAGCCCTCCATAGCCCAAAAGGTAGAGGTTTATAGTGCATTTATTTTCCTCGAGTCCAGTGGCATAACAGGCGGGGGGACACTTTGGCCGGGAAAAAAATTGCAAAAATCATGCTAAATCAGCCGTTTTTAGCCCTCTAACCAGGAAAAATTGGCCTTTTGACCCCCTGAGCGGGAAAGGCTGGGAAATTTGCCCCCTCAGAGCGGGCAGGCCCGATACGCCACTGTTCGAGTCAGTGACGTCAGTGCGATCTTCAATGGTCGCAGCATTACATCGCGAGTGTTGATTGAAAATGCTGGCGTACACACACACGTTTAAAGCTGGAACTTAGATGTGCGAGAGACATGCCTGTCTGGTCATGCTGTCGAGGTCACTGTCTCGAGGAAGATGAATACACTATAGGACAGAGTTGTTTAAAACGACTACAAAACCTAAATTTTGAACTTGCTTGCAGACTAATTTTTTAGAGGTAACTATTTTTATGTTTGCTTGTAACATATTATTCACTTTATTTTTATGAGATATGATAAATCCACCCTCATCTCCTAGTGTCTCTTTAATTAAGTGGGTAATACTAATCTAAGTCAATAAGTACAAAGTACAACAATTCATCCTGGTAGTAAATAAATAGTTCAAGTAAATAACACTATTTGTACATTAAATGTATAATGTACATACTATATTCAACCCAAGAAGCAAGTCCCGGGGGGGTGTACTTGCATATAAAAGGTATACAGGATATTCTTTTCATGAGAAATCCTTAGAGGAGGTCCCATTTTCTGTTTAAAAAATCATTAGACATTAACCTGTCTTCAAAACAGCCTCAAAACATGGCTAAAAGCCCAAATTTACCATGTTTCATTACATGATTTAAATCCACTTTCTTATTTTTATTTAAAAAAATATTCAATAAGTTATTGGGAAGACTTAGTTTTGGGTTGAGTCTACATTACAACCTAGTTAATTTCATAAGCCATTTTATTTATTTTTGTGAATTTAGTAGATTTCAATTAATAAAATTAATTGCCAGAAATCAAATTCTTTACTTTGATTTTATACAAGCATTGCAACACAAATACCCTATTAATTTTTTTTCACAGTATAATATGATACAGCTAGAAATGTGATTGAGAAGGTGATTGAGGGAGAAGGTGATTGAAGGAGATTGGTTTGAGCATAACTGAGCCTGTTTCAGGAAGAGGAGGCACTTTAGCCTTGAATATGGATAAAGATCTTGTTATAGTCACAGAGTGAACCCAATCCAAATTCCAGTTGAACCCAGTAAAAGTCAACTCGACTGGGGTAATTAGTTTTGATGCTCTCTAAATGTAAAAGAGAGAAAGTCACTCCCAAACAGCTGTCTAAAAAAAAAAAAAAAAAAAAAAAAAAAAAAAAAAAAAAAAAAAAAAAAAAAAAAAAAAAAAAAAAAAAAAAAAAAAAAAAAAAAAAAAAAAAAAAAAAAAAAAACACATATTTCCATGGAGGGTGGGGCAAGCATATGTTAAAATTTGTTAGTATAGTATATGCCTATGCTATTTTCACTGTAAATTAGCATATGTGTAAAAATTCACTAATTTTTCAGGGGGGCAAGATCCCCCCCCACCAGTATGCCACTGCTTTAAACTAGGATGGGTGACTCAGACAACTCTTTGAGAGTGATTTTCACTCTCTTTACATATCCATAGAGTACAGAAATTGCATGATTTTGAATTGTCACATCTGATTTGGTATAATAAGCTGAACTATTTTGAACTGGGTGACATAATTGACAACCTTGTCCCCCAACTCCATCTGAAATTTAGATTTTGGTATCAGAAGAAAGTTCATATCTTTCTCATTACCCCAGTGAAATTTTAGGCCCAGGTAATGTTTCCATGTTATGAACAAAAATGTCTCCAAATGTGATAGCACATTTATTCACAAAACACACCATCCTACAAAAATAAGCCAATTCATAGTGCAAATTTTTGTCCAACGGGGATGGACCGATTTAAACTTAGAATTCGTAATTCAGATGTTTAGTGGTATCTTGATGTGAGAGAGAATCCTCAATGAAAAAATTGGAACCTTGATCTGGTCACCCACTTTAAAGGAGGATGACCCAATTTAATATGGGACTATAAATTTTCTTGATTGCATAACCTTTACCCCAAACCCCAACTGTAAAGTTTGGTGCCGATATTTCACATACATTTTTATGTGAGAGCTAAAACAGTAATTTTGTACGTTCCACAAAGTAGGCCTTTACCCTAGTAAAATTAATATTGGGTCAGCCAAATTGCGGTTACAATTTTGCTCATAAACATTCAAACCAACCATCATGTCCTTAAAAATTTGCGGTGGTGGAACCTAAGATAAGCCTTCAGCAAGCTATAGAAACTGTTTTATTTGAGAAAATGGAACCAATTTTGATTTAATTTTACATGTATACAACTTTCTACTACATGGAGTTGATAGCTTATTATTTGGATATTTCTTATAAACACTATTTTCTTCTGTAGTCGGGTTTTGAAAGCAGAGAGTGGAACATACGGCACTTTGATAGTGTGTGTCGTTGGTGGGGTTCCCACATACTCAAATCCTTCCCCCAAAATGAGATCAGGAAAAATAATTACCAGCGATAGTTTAACAGTATAAGTGCTCACTTGCAAAATGGGTTGTGTGATGCCCCAAAGATATTGTTTTCTGCCTCCACCCCCCAAAAAAAAGGTTGTTCTGGTTACGCTACGATGTATGGTGTCTGTGAATTGTGAGTGTGGTAAAATGGACTCACTGTTGGACTCATACGCATTGATCTTCTCTTATCGTGTCCACAAACGGTGGTTCCCAATATGATCCAGCCAGAGAGGGTACAATGTCTTCACCTGAATTTCCGCAGGTCCTTGTTTGGCATTGTGCTCCAGCAGTGGGCAGACCAAAGAGGGTGTTCCAGTGTCTGTGCGTGCTGTTCCACAACCACAGGTGGTAGTATCTGATATGCTTCAAGATAGCCCCACTTCTGACAAGGAAACTTAGATCGGCAAGTTCTGGTTCTCAATTCTATTGAGGCATCGACATTCCGCCCACACAAGGAGGAGGTCAGCTCCAGGTGGGAGATGCCTCACCAGTCAATACCGATCGATGTATTGGATTGATGGCAATGTCTTCTTTCCACAAGGTGACTCTCTTTACCTCCTTAGAGACTGTTTAAGGGGGTGGAACTTTGCTTAAGAAACTCTATTAGATTTAAGGCGGTTGGCAGAGCAGGTATCTGTCCAGAAATAGGGTGCTTCACCATTGGGATACTTGGCAGCTACGCTCTTGCATGCTCGCTACGCTACGACGGATGTCTGGTGGAGCAATTCATGCTAGGATGTTACAAGTTTTCCGTTGGTGTGGACGGAGGATCCTGTGATAAGCCGGCAGGAGGCCTTTAACGCTGGAGCAAGCTTCGTGGCATGGTTTGATTTTCCCATACAGGGCAGGGCATAATCATTGTAATCAATTAACTTCATTCTTAGCCGAAAGAAATACGGGGCCTCTAAGACTCTTTTATGGGTTTGGCAAAACAGTCGAATTATGCTGAACCCACATGACCTTTGACCATTCAACAAACCATGATAGCAGACGACACATGCATTGAGGGACTGTATTTTTAGTGAAGCCTTAGTAACATATATCCATAGGTTGCTATGGTCTGATAATTTGCAGGGTATGATGGGTACTTATACTTATTACAGACATGCAAGTCTGATTTTTGATGAGTGTTCCGATTTCTAAATCTAATGAGGGCTGCCTTTTTAAAGTGCAACGAGATTTTCAAGTCATCCATATATGTGCTGGGATATGGATTGGTGATAGATAGACACTCAATTGGATTCCTTACCTTTTACTTGTCTACAGAATAACTTTAAAATGAAAACAAGAAGGTGATAATTGCATATGTTAGATTTCAATAGAATACACGGAATTTGAAGCTAATTGTCTAATGAAGATAGCACCAGCATACGTTAAAAGCTTCTAAACAGATTTAAATGGGTATGTACAAAAAAGGATAGTACACATTTAAGATGGATCCAGATCGTTTAGAGAAATGGCTACTAACTTTGTTAGAATGTATTTGAGATAAACAAAATTCCAGTTTAGATTAGGGTTAAATGCCAATTTCAAAGATCACTAACTAAGGAATCTATGCTCTTCATGGCCACAGGTAAACATTTCACTCCAAAACATGCATTTTTATTTTAAACTCACCACATTGCCATACTTCCACACCAAGGAATAAGTAGACTCAAGGCTACATGCCCTTAAATAAACTATAGGTATTTCCCAATCCCAAACCATATTGTACAACAGATTTGGCCTTGAGCTGCCACAGCATTCGGTGACCGTGCGCTTGTTGAAAGAGCACCCTCAATTGTTCTGTTCCGAACAGTCGTGTTTATGTAACGAAGCCATTATCGTGTTGATATGATGATCACACCCTCGGACTGATAGGTGTGGCTATATTGATTAGAATCATATGTGACATGAATCTGGTTGGTACACCCAATTTAACCATTACAAACAAAATGCCCACTCTTCACATCTATATAAAGCAATACAATCACCTTTGTTGAATTTTCCCATATTTCAAATAAGATCATATCCAGCTGCTTACCAAAATGTTATAGGTTGTTTCTGAAAGGAAATCTAGCTTTCGACCTGGGTTTAAACCAGGGTTTAGTCCGACATGACGGGTTTTAAACCCCAGGGTTAGTCAGGGCCGTCGGCTAACATTTTGCCAGGGGCGGGTGAAAGTTGAGAAATGTTATTGCTGCAGTAAGAGTCCTTGAAGAGAGTGAGCGAATAAATAATACAACTAACGGCGCACGGTTGGGCCCACTGAAGGCCGTTGAAAATTTGTCATAAGGATGCTCTTACAGATCATTTTTTCTTGATCTTTGAACTGCACACCGCAAGTGCCTTGACACCAAACCGGGCGCAAACCGAAAGCCCTGAATGGGTGGGGTAAAGGGGCCCAGCTTTGTGCCCCTCGCGAGTTGCAGGGGCAGCCGCCCCTGCCGGGGTCCAGGGGGCGGAGCCCCGGAGGAAGCTATTTGGGATTTTAGCTATTCAGAACCTTCAAAATGATCACTTTGTGAGGGGTCAATAGTAAACAATTCAAAGTAAAGACCGAGTAAAGACTGGTTTCTAACTTGCTCACTGAGAAGGGCAGATACATGTACAGAGTATAAGCTTGTTATGCAAGAGAAGTGGCATAAGCGAGCGCCAATGTTTTTAATGGGTGTGGTGGAGGAGCAGGAGTCCTTTGGGGTTCCAGGGGGGCGAAAAGCCCCACGGAACTTCTTGGATTTCAGCATTCAGAACCTCTTCAAAGGATTACCCACTTTTGGGGGGGGTAAAGGGTAACCAAGTCAAAGGAAAAGACTGGTTCTAACGTTGACTCACTGATACGGGCAGTGTATAAGCTTGTACAGCCGAAAGGGAAACATACACATTATAGCTTGCACCAATTTGTCTGTAACGGATGCGGTGCATGAGCAGAGCCCCT
>JAMKCH010019798.1:0-21851 GCA_023653785.1 Ophioderma brevispina
ATGTTGAGGAAAGTACAAAATACTGAATATAGGGTGGAAAATTGATATTTCGCAATTGTAACGACTCAAACACCTTATTATAGCTGTAAAATGCTGCCATTGTATAAAACTAGTCATTTCCCATCAAGTAGAGTCAAAAATCGCATGAAAATCTTTGCTGACATGCGAACTTTATGACGTCATTGTGACATAATGCAAGGCATGTGGTACTTCATTGACGTATCAATGGTGGAAAAAGGGGGACCATAGGTATATATTGGTACCAAAATCAAGTGTAGTGATTGTTTGGTACGGTGTGTGTTAGGTATGTGGTATTTTCTCTCCGAAGGGGGAATGCCCCCATCCCCTCCATCCATCACTTGGGATCCCCTGAGGGGGGGGGGGTGGTGAAACCCCCCCCCCAACTCGGTGAGACGAGGATTAAAGAAAGGGTGGTACAGGCATGTGATGAAGTGTGTGTGAAAAAGAAAGGTAGGACTAGATGATGGGGTGGTGGAATGCGGCTGAAGGAAGGCGTGCTAGTGAGAAAGAAAGATGCATATAAGGATATGGAGCAAAAACGGTACGGATGAAAATAAAGCGAGGTATAAGAGTTTGAAAAGCGAGCAAATAAAGTGGTGGCGAGGCCTATGAAGGAGGAGGCTGAGAAGGGGGCTGAGTGAGTTGAGAGAGAATCCGAACAAGGTGTATAAGATTGTGAAGGCAATGAAAAAGGATGGAAGAGATGTCGAATGGGCGGAGATGTATGAGGGAAAGTGATGGAAAGTTGAATTTCAGTGAGAGAGGTAGAGTCTGGAAAGAGCATATGGAGAGAATCATGAATGAGGAGAATGATTGGGATCAGAAGGTGGAAGCTGATGGGGTGGATGGGCCAATTGAGGGGGTCAGCCGGGAGGAGGTGGTGAAGGCAATCAGAGAAATGAAAAAGGAAAGGCGGCTGGACCTCGGGAGGTGAGTGTGATGATGGAGTTGTGTCAGAGAGTGTTAGATGGAGGAGGGATGCCAGAGTAGTGGGCAGTGAGTGTGGTAGTTCCAATGTTTAAAGGGAAAGGGGTGCAATGAGTTGTGGCGCATATAGGGGTGTGAAGTTGTTGTAGTATGCAATTAAAAATTGTTGAGAGGGATTTAGAGAATAGGATTCGGCAGATAGATAAGTGGATGAGATGCAATTTGAGTTTATGCCAGGGAAGGGAACAATAGATGCAGTGTATATTTTGAGGATGTTGCAAGAGGAATATCGAGCTAAAGGGAAAACGTTGTATATGTGTTTTGTAGACTTGGAGAAGGCATTTGATAGAGTACCGAGGAAAGTAAAGGAGTGGGCAATGAGGACGAGAGGGATACCAGCAGTAATAGTTAGCGCAGTGATGTGTTTGTATGAAGGAGCAAAGAGTATGAGTGGAATCCGATTTGTCTGAGTAGTTTGAGGTGAAGGTGGGTGTGCATCTGGTTCTGTACTTTCGTCGTTCATTTTGGCAATTGTGATTGACGTAGTTACGGAGAGTGCAAAAGAGGGTTTGATGAGTGAGATGTTGTATGCTGCTGACTTGGTTTTAATGGAAATGGAAGAAGGCTTTTGAGAGTTAGGGTTTGAAGGTAAACAAAAGTTTGAAAGACAAATGTGTTGATGTGCGGGTGGAGAGGGAGGTGGTAGTGAGTAAGGTAGACGCATGGGGCATGTGCGGGAAGGGGGTAAAGTCAAATTCAGTGTGGTGCAAGAAATGTGTGAAAGGGATCCATGAGAGATGCAAGATAATAAAGTGACCCCAAGTTTGGCAAGAGATTTTATGTGTGAGAGATGCGAGAAGGGTACTGGAGGGATGGTAGAACAGGAGGAAAAGTTGTGTGATGAGGTGGAATCGTTGAAGGAGTTCACGTACTTGGGGACAGGGTTAGTTGGGGCAGGGGATGCGCGGTGGCTGTGACAGCTAGAGTGAGGTATGTGTGGGTGAAGTTTAGGGAATGTGGGGAGTTGTGGCAAGGGAAAAGACATCCTTTGAAGATGAAAAGTATGGTGTATAAGAGCCGTGTGAGATCATCGATGCTGTATGATGTCTGAGCGAAAATGACATGAGGATTCTGAGGAGGACAGCGAGAGAGAGAGAGAGAGAGCAATGATGAGAGCGATGTGTGTTGTGAAGTTGATGAATAGAATGAAGACTGATGACTTGATGCAGGTGTTGGGTTTCGAAGAAGCAATGGACCGTTTGGCGAAGGCGAATAGTGTGCGTTGGTATGGACACGTGCTGAGGAAGGATGACGGGCATGTTTAAGAAGGGCTTTTTTTGTTTGAGGTTGGAGGTTTGAGGTGGAGGTTTGAGGAGGAGAGGACGTCCAAACCTCACACTCGCAGCGGTTGCTGCGAGTGTGAGGTGAAAACCGGATTTTAAAACTTTGGATTTACTAGTACTAACTGAGTAGCTAACAAAAGATGGCTCTGAAAAAAGGCCCATTTCGCAAAAACTGCAATCACTTTTTTCCGATAGTTGTCGTTGGTCACAAACAGCCAAAGATGACATGATGAAAACATGTCATGGGAATTCCCACGCTTTATTTGTCAAAGACAGCTTAGCAAATTTCCAAGGAATTTAGAAATTTGAAATTGTCATCTTGGGGATGGATAATATCATATAACCCAATGGTAATTTTCTGCAAATGTTGAATTTATCAAGTCTTTGTAACAAAATGTATTAAAACTGTTTAAAAATAGCATGCGATGCTTTTCAATAGCCCAAAAGATATTCTCTTGAATTCGAGATGCAATTTAAATACGATCGCAGTGTATTATTTGACATTTGAGAATATAAATCTCTATATTAAGTTTTCCGCCGGGCAAGTGGGAAATAAATGTGCTGCTTAAATGAATCAAATCTGTGCTACTTACTTTAAAATTGGATAAAACACTAATCCTCGTAAATGAATTATGAAATAGAAAATGCTCGGCTTTTACGGATTAAATTCGGCTAGTATCAATATATGTTAAATTTACATGTCGACAATTTGGTATTAAAACGTTGTAATTTACATTTTGGTCATTTTCAAATATTGAATGATAGAGTTTCGATGTCAAATAATGCACAAACTCCAACAAATGATAGATGTTAGATCATTTTAAGGTGGATGATCCGATCGACAACCTCGTCCATTCCCTATTGATATCAGATTAATATTCACATTTTATTTCTTCAAGTGAATTTGATTTCCTGAAAATGTTTCCCTTTGATGTCATGAACAAAAAAATATCTCAAAAACGTATTCCAATATCCAATCTGGTATTTTATTGATACTCTGGTGGCAGGCTTCCATACAAGATAGAACGCCTCATATAGAAAACCGAACCAGCTACCCTTAACCCTCGTCTACCCTTAACCCTCGTCTACCCCCCCCCCAACTTCAGGTTTTTCCCCGGCTTGCTAAAAACCCCATTTTGAGGGCCAAATTATTTAATGTAATTGTCAATTGACATGTTGCGCTCCTTTTCATCCAAAAACAAACATCCACCGGGGTATAGGTAAGATACAGGGTGATCCCAAAGTGATGGATAGGGGGGTGGCAACAACGCCCCCTTCGGCAGAGAAAGTACAAACATGCCTAGCACAGCACAGGAATATCACATACACTTGATTTTGGTACCAATAGATAGCTATGGTCCTCCACTTTCTATTGATACCAAAATGAGTACCAACATGCCTAGCATTACGTCACAATGACGTCATAAATTTCGCATGTCAGCAAAACTGTCAATTTCCATGACATACATGTATATAGAGGAAAATTCAATTTTTCGCCATAAAGGTTAGTAATATCAGATTTTCATGCGGTTTTTGACTCTATTTGATGGGAAATGATTAGTTTTATATAATGAGAGCATTTTAGTGCTATAATAAGGTGTTTGAGTCGCTGAAATTGCGAAATATACATTTTCCACTCTATATTCAGTATTTTCGTACTTTCCTCAACATATGACATCATAGTGACGTCATAATGGAGATATTGGTACTTATTTCGGTACCAATGGAAAGAAGAACCTCTAAGCTATCCTTTGGTACCAAATTTACAGGAATCGGATGTTCAGTAACGAAAATCACAGGGGGTGGTAACCCCCCCCCCTCGGGAGTTTTGTTACAAAAAATGGCTCAGGTAGACGAGGGTTAATGACTGAAATAGCCTGCACCAGTAGCGTAACAGGCAGGGGGCGCAGGTTGCCACCCAGAGAGGTTTGATCGAGAATAAAGCTTGAAAATCATGCTAAATCAGCCATTTTGCCTGCTCATTGATAATTTTTTCTCCTCCAACTAGGAATATTTGCCTCAAAATCACCTCCAACTTTGCCATGTTCAAAGCGCTCTTCCACCTTCAATTGGGTCACACGTCTGAATCTGATACAAATAATGTCACAGATTATATTAGGCAGAATTCGTGCCAGGAGTGGAGCATATCCCCCCTCCCGAAGAAATAGAAATAACATGGCGAGAATTCATTTCATTAAGCACCTAATTTGAGGTTTCCAATTTCACCAGGCCTATATTCCATGCTTCCAATAGCAAATTCAATAAGGTCAACTCAGGCAGAGAGCCTTGGTCAATCTGCAGGCTTTTTTTTTCTCTTTTTTGCAAGAATTTGATAGGAATTTTATCAGGGAAGATTAAAACCAAAAATCAGTTTGGATCCAGTGTGCACAAATGGTAGCCCTTTCAATGTATTTTTATTTAATCTACCTCATAACCGGGAAAATGCCCCCTCTGACAAGTGACCCCTATTACGCCCCTTACCTGCACACATCATAATTCACCGAATTTATATTTACATCAGTTTATTCCAACACGAGTTTAGCACCTTACCTATTGTTGCCCTATATACCTTGCTTAGCCCTGTAATGCTTGGCCCCCTAAACCCGCTAGCAGTAATATCTCCATTCGAGGGTGAAAATTGAATTTTATCATAACCAGATAAAATCAAGTATTAAATGTTTGTAGATATCACAGCTAATTCAGAATGAACGCCAACATCGATGGAACTCATCTATTTTAGCGCCAAATGGGGAATGGTTTAGAGTGGTGTGCACGCTAAAGGGTCTATTCCAAGCACGTCGCCCATCTAACATTAAGGTAATTAGCCTAACTTTAACTATCGTGGTATTTGTCATGCATTTGGCAAATGATCTACATGTTGAGAATTCTGTAATTTAAGTTTGAAGTATATGGTCGACTCCAACAAAAAATGTATATTGCGTGTCTCAGCTCCTGACTTAATAATATTAATCGTTCGGCTTTTGTTTTTGCGTTCTAATTTTGCGCCTTAATAAGATATTTCGCGCCACAAAGCACTATTCTGCGAAAATCTGATACCAGGGAAACTGAAATATGTCATTTTAGCCAGATTTTTAAAAATGTTTTTACTGAATTATGCTCAAATCTTCATTATTAATACGAAGGGGTCATTTGATTGATCCAACATTGATTTTCTTTTTTTCCGAAAGGCATGTAAGCCAAAATTGTTTGTTGAAATTTTCACCTGCTACTGTATCTTTTCATAATTTTTGTGGCACTTTTTCGTATGATAAGTTTACGTTCCCTACGAAAACATTTTTCCTTAAAACCAGGTATCTGTTAAGAAAATAAGATATAATTACTCATTATTTTGCTCTAAAGAATCTTTGATATGCTCACTACTGAAATGCATTGCATTTAAACATCGTTCTACTTGAGTTGAGCTGCCAGAATGCAATAGTTTCAAAATATGCATTACCTTACCTGCTAACCCAATCTAAAAGCTGTGTCATTTTCACAATCAACGAGATTAGTAAATAATATTTACGAAATAGGTACAGAGTGATATCTTCTTTAATATATCTATTGTAGATAATCATACTGAATGTTTAATGTTTTGAGATATCAACCAAAAAGGGCGTGTTCGTAGGTAATTTTCAGGTAACAGAATATTACCTTTGAATGCAATTTGGTGTCGCAGGAGTCAGAAAATAACAGTAAGTAAAGTATGTCCATGGTATTTGTTTTAAAATCAAATGGAAGTTGGCGACGTGCCTTCATAAGCGGAATACAATATAAAATAAAGTGTATCGTCGCTGGACGGGAAAACCCTCAGAGGTCAAATGCAAAACCACATATCGTAGCTGGGCGGGAAAAACCTCATATGTGCAGTGACCTTAAAGCAAAACCTACATGTAGTAAAAACGGTTACTGACAAAAATTCATATTTTTTACATTTCGAAGAGGACACCCAAAACTGTCGAATAATTTGCTGTAATGACACGCACTAGAAAGGTTTTCCCCGTTCTAAAATATATTAGGTTAATGATTTATCCAGATTCTGAAATAAATGTGCCATATGATTTACTATCATATTTGGCATGAAATTCAAGCTTTAACCCGATTGTGCGACAAAATGCCCATATGAGGTTTTCGCAATGGGGACCAACTTTAACATATGAGGTTGGCATTTGACCCCTGGAGTTACATATGAGGTTTTCCCGCCCAGCGACGAGATGTATAACAAGTGGGACCCCGTTGCTAAAACCTCATATGTCCATTTTGGTCAAATGGGGTTCTCGTTTGAATTTCAAGCCAAATATGATAGTAAATCATATAGCAGTTTATTTCGAATATGGAGTAAAATAATTATTGAAATATATTTAGAAAAGGAACACGTTTCTGGTGCAAGGCATTACAAAAAGAATTCAGTTTTGGCGTCTCTCGAAAATATTACAGTGAGGTTTTGTCATGTTAACGTTTTACTACATGTGAGGTTGCTCTTAAAGGTCAAAGCACATATTAGGTTTTTCCCGCCCAGCGACGGATGTTTGTAAAACAATGTTGTATAGACAAATTTCAGGTTATTTGATAAAAAGACAGAAGATAATGGTGGCAAACGTATTGAGATTTGTAAAGAATCCCGTGTGTGATAGTTAACGGACATGTAAAGTGTGGTTTGGTCACTTGGTGTGTCAAAGGATGTATCTGTAGCATATCATTAGGTTTCTTTAAATTCTTTTCAACAGTGTATCAAAGTGGTCGATAATTACTGGGTTATCCTATAATTAAGTTACATTAAGTATAGAAGACATTCCCGGTGTTCTTAAAGATCTGATCGTGTATCCATGAATAGTCATATCGTTACATTCGAATACGGTGAATCTTTACCTACGAATGTAGACATAATGAATGAAAATATAAGTAGTTGTTAAAATAGTCCGGAAAATAGTTACGTGCTGTCCCGAACAAACCTTAATTGAAAAACCATTATATTTTGATCCATTCAGTATTTAAGGAAATTGCGACACAAGGGCAAAACTAGGTGGGCCTCAGTGTACGTTGAAAAGAAAAGTTGGAAATCACGAGCTGTATGATTTAGTAATACGCCAATTAGAAAGCGTCATAGGATTCACACCCAGTAAAATAACATGAGAAAAAGGAAAGAACATCCCCACTGGAAAAAGGAGCGTTTTTTTTTTTTTTTTTTTTTGGTGACCCTCGCACCAAAAGTATACCAGAAAAACCTGAGAGAAATGCGAGATCTGGGTTGCAAATCTGGTTGCTATTCAATATTAAGTATAAATTCTGTAGGATATCAAAAAAGGTTGTCATCGATATGTTATTTGATCCGGACAACCATTTTAAACCGTATTCTTAAAGAACACCGACTGAAAAAGTGCCGTGACCTCCAGGGTCAACGGTGCATGCTAGTCTTCGCGGTCCATTAGCTCGAAAATGTGGGATAACTACCCTATTTCATGATTGATTGGACAGGAGATATGATGATCTTCAAGCAGATGTAGCGTTAAGGTTGGATGTTCCATTGTGGAGAAAATGACATTTCATCTCGCCATTTTGTACAGGAACGAATGGGAACAGTATTTAGTGGTGTGAAACCCATAGTGTTATCCGTAGGTTAATACAGGTCTGGCCATCACATCCTGAACTTATTCTTCAAGATCAGTCTGCAGTCACTAATTTCATGGCTTTTAGTACAACGATTTGTTACAGAGTTAGTTATATAAAAGCGTTTTTCTTAGAAAGCGTAGGGTAGATCAAAATGTCTCAATCCTTTCATGTATTCTGATGGAAATTTTAGCATACATTTATTTTATTGTATGTGGTTGTATATTGATTGCCATTGAATACGATTTCTGTTAGTTTAGTTTTTAGGCATCCTAGGCCATTTGTTCCTCTTTTTTCATTTCATCGTCGCAATAGCTTATAAAATTGGTAAAAAGTTCGTTCGAATTATTTATCCCCCCCTAACACTAGAGAATATGTTTTAACAGGTGAGGGCCTGGTACAAATTGTTCAACAATTGTACATGTGAAAAGAAAAAGAAGGATGTTAAATGTAGACGGTCTAATTTAGAGTTGATATTTGTTGTCATGTGAACCCATAGTACTCAAATGGTTAAACCCGGTTATTCTTTTACATTAAAATACATGAATGAATGAAAGGAGACCGGGAAAGTTTCGGCACTTCATGGATTAGCCTGATGTTCAATACAGGCTGCCACATATATTTTAATGATGGAATATTTCATGCCATTCTTATATAGATTACCTATTCCTTTTTTTTTTTTTTTTCGATGGGACAGTTCTAGGCCTGATCAAATGCGGTAGTGGCATTGTAAGTAATAGTCAGTATGGGACCATAGGACTACCATTTCAATGTGCTTAAACCTATTTAACTATAACCTTATGGTACCCGTTCAATCAGGTGGTACAGGGTGAGTCAAAAAAAACTGGACATGATTGTGTCGCCATTGTGCATTTCAAGTAACATATATCTAACATATGTGAGATCATCTGAAAGCTTAGATTATTATCTTTAATTGTGGAAAAGATCATTCACATCGGTTAGGTATAGACCTAGTTACAGTCGTTTGAACCAAGCAGTCGGTTTTCTGCACGCCACGGAATCACAGTTGCTTAGTCGGGCGCGTGCATTCAAATGGGAATAGTGGATAGGGTGAACAACGGTATTGATTCAAAAGCCTGGAGCCCGGCCTATACTACCCGATGGATTATCTTTGCAGCCAAATAAAGTATTAAATAGGATTCCAATGGATATTCAAATACGTTTTATATTATTTTTTCAAAATCCAAAATGCGGACACCAATCCGGGTCAAGTTTGTTTGACTCACCCTGTAGTATTGATTTCTTTGGGGATAAATACACAGAACCACATTGTTGTTTAACAGCATTCCCCCTGATTTGAAAAATACTACCCCACAAAAGTGCAAGGTTAGAATCTTCAATCCAATGAGTCGATAGACAGATCGTTTAACCAAATAATGAGCGGGATGAATTAGACCATAAAACGGGGGCGTCACACAGTATATTCATACTAAGGTTTGTAAATCCGAGCTATCGGTTGTATTTTAGATGAACCAAAATACTGGTATGGAAGCCACCGGTAATGGCGCGGGTGCAGGTCGATGTTCCGACGTGTCAATTTGTCCGAACGGTTTTTGTTCCGAAAAGGTTATTCTCCGACAGCGTCTGTATCGCAAGGTAGTACTCCGAAAGGTAATTTCTCTGAAAGTATATTTCTCCGATGGGTAATTAATCCGAAAGGGGGGGGGACATTGGTCCGACGGTTATTATTCCGAAATCTAAAAAAGTCATTGCTCCGAAAGGTTTTATCCGAAGGGTCATTACTCCGAAAGGTCGTTTCTCCGAATTTTCGGAAGATCGACCTTTCGGAATAAAAAACTTCGGAGGTAAAACCCCTTTTTTTTTTATTCATAAGATATGTACTCCGAAAGGTCATTGCCCGAAATGCTCAGTACTCCGAAAGGGTCGTTTCTCCGAATTTTCGGAATATGACCTTTCGGATAAAAACCTTTCGGAGCGTAAAACCTTTTTTTTTTATTTCACAAGATATTTACTCCGAAAGAGTCATTACTCCGAAAGATCATTACTCCGAATGTCGTTTCTCCGAATTTTCGGATAATCGACCTTTCGGAAAATAAAAACCTTTCGGAGTAGTAAAAACCTTTTTTTTTCATTTAATAGGATATTTTACTCCGACAGCTCTTTAAGCAGAAAGGTCGTTTTAGAATTTTTCAGAATATCGACCTTTCGGAAATAAAAACTTCGCCGAGTTAGTAAGTATGAAAAACCTATTTGTGTATTTTAGAGGATAGTATCCGAAAGGTCATTACTCCGAAAAGGTGTTCTCCGAATTCGGAATATCGAACCTTTCGGAATAAACCTTTCGGAAGTAAAAACCTAATTTATTATTTCATAGTCATTTACGGTTTTTCCGAATTTTTAAACATCATTTTACAAGTTAAAGGGGAAACCCGAGGTAGGTGTATAAAGCTTCATGTGATAGATTGACATTCACCCAAAAACCCTATCTTGTGAGTTGCGCCGATCTTTTAAGCCGTTTTGATGTGAGACCTAACAACGTGATTTTATAGTAAAATTAAATATTGGTCGCCAAAATAGGGCACGTTTCGACGATAACATCCAAACCAAATCATTTAGTCCTAGGATTCACAGGGTAAATGCGAAAAAAAAAAGTCTCAGATACAAATTTGGACCACTTACGAAAAATATCTATTGCCTTTTATTTAACTTTAAAATTAAAGACCATAACATCGCGACCAGAATCTCCCGTGCGGTTTGCGCACCTGTAAGTCCCACTCCTGTTATGTCCATTTCTTAAAGGGAGTATGTCATGATACTGAATATTTGGAAAATTTGTTATGGATGGAAGCTTAAGTAACGTAGATACATATAAATCAAAATAAGTTGAAAATTGTCCACATTGTTGAATTTTGCCCTTTTAATTTCCGCCCAATAGCTTACTCGAAAACGATTCCGCACAAATCCACATCGCAGGCAAATGGTGACGTCAAAGTGATGACCAATCAGATCGCAGTAGTGCCACTTTCCTACTCGAGTGAACTGCGATCGATGGGTTTTTATATCAATAATCATTAAAACACAACGAATGAAACAATAATCTGGTCATCTGGTAACTTATTTTCATTTTATTATTACTTTAATAATGGCCATCAATATACAGTGTCAGCAATGACAAAAAATAACAATTCTTTCTCGGTCACACGAGTCGTTCCTTAATGAGACCTTGTGAAATATTACTAGAAACAATTTGCATTCCCTTCTCCAGCTGTCGCAAAAATCATGAAAATATTTCGTAACACCCACTTATAGTAGATTAACCATCGTGTCCACCTCTAGTATTCTTCGAAGTTACAGGCATTGAATGAGGGGCATGTGCAGTGGGTGGAAATTAAAATTCCACTTAACCTAATTGAAACATGTTGTCCGATAGAGAGAAAAATCAATCCTCTTCTTTATAATGGAAAGCATTCAAATCAAACGTAAGCGCATTTAGAGCTACATTTATCTCTCAAAAGATTCTGACTAATCGTATTTGCTTCAATGGTATTCAAGTAATTCATGACGTTTGATCGAACCCAAACGTCTTTGCACTCTCTTTCTAAAAAGGTCAACATGAAAAGCCAGATATCTTAGTGGTTCATAGAAAACCGGTGAAGGGCCCAAATATTTCTTTTAGTGTTCCTTTCCCAAGTAATCGACGCTGTCCAAACTTTTCTTCTGGTGAACTGTGCAGTTGAATCTACTATAGCTCTATGCTATAACCCATTCGGTCGATTCATAACTCCCAAAATTCGTGTTGGCATAGTCTATTTTCATGCATACACAAAAATATAATTTTTCACCAGCATTGGTCATCACTTGACGTCACGAGGAGAGCAAAATTGGGCGCTTTTGATAAATGAAGCATGGCGAAAAATCCGCCCGTTTTCGTATGTCTAAAAAGAAAAATTAGAAAGATCCTCTATTTTGTTACATTTTACATCAAATTGTAGTATTTTTCGCCTCATCTACCACCTATCGGAATCGTGATTTATGTACACGATTCTTTATTGAATGCCAAGTCAAACTGAGCTTGACAAAAAATCTTGGAAAATTCCCTTAAAATACAGTTTGTGCAATTTGCAATATAAACTTCGTGACTGCATTTTGTTTACTGTTACGTTAGGTGCGTTAATGGTATATATAGCTTGATGTGATGCGGTGGGGTCGGAGATGTGATGTCTATTGCAAATGTACGCTTAGGCTCTGTATGTTGTACATTGCATCACATCCTCTTTAGCAGAGCACAGATCAATATAGTCGTCTTTCTACTTTTTTCTGGGGGTCTTTTTACGGCGATAATCCCTTCCTTGTACTTCTCGATGTAATGTGTACAGTGTGGAATACCCGCAGGTGATTGGGTATTTATTAATACATATACAGTCGTAATCACTATTTGGTCCAATACCATCAAGGACCTATATATTTAAAGGTCCATGGCCCTGCTCGCTAATAAGCCTCGTCCCACGAAGCCCAGATTTACCGGAAGTTGAAGGATACAGGTGTTGTTCCAGCCCGGCCCCGTTTAATGGTTTTTTTTACTTTGAATTATTAGGTTTCTCGTGTTTTCATAACAGACCATATTCATATTTTCTTCAAGAAACATTCTTGTTAAAAAAAATGAAAATATATGGAAAAAGAAGGGGGTAGCGAAAATTTGCTTTGCTCATGGGTCTACAAATAGCAGAGGCGTGTGCATTCTTGTTTTAAAAAAAACTTAAATATGAAGTAAAAAGATGCAGATGAGATGGAAGATGATGATTTTAGCGTTATATAAAAAACAAAGTTCACTCTATACTAATTAATATTTAGAACCAATAAGACACACCAGGGTTCTTGTAAAATATAATCGAGCGTATGATTGAGTTTGACTGTGAGTCCGTTTTATTAGGAGGTGATTATCTAGTCATGGATAAACCAAAGGACATTGAAAGGCGGGCGACCAGCAAGCCATCTGAAAGCTCAAGAATGTGTTAAAACCATTATGAACTCCTTAATTAATTGATTTTGGAGAGAAATTAAATCCAAATTTTATTATACACAAAAAATATATCTTTTAAAGGAGAACCGTAATAAGAATACATTATAATATACGCTATAAAACATTACGTATTGACACATATCGAGTGGTTTCATGAAAACGGAATTAGACTAACCATAAAAATGAAGTAAAAACATTTTGTCTGACCAGCGCTATTTGAAATTCGCGCTAGTGGTATATGGGATATGTATACGTGTTATGGGATACGGCCGGCACAGTAGCGTCATACACTTTCCCACGTGGACGTGTTTTTATAAGTGCATTTCATGTGGCATGTATGACGGTATCGCATAAAAGTTATAACAATAGCGAGAATTTTAATAGAACATGGTTCAAACTTGGTGGTTTTAATTAATCGTTATGGTTAATATATTCCGTAATTGGTAGTTAGTATGGACCCTCTAATCAATGCGAGTAGGTTAGTACTCTCAAAATTGTGGTATCACTTTTTCAATAGGGGCCCACATTTAAGTTTTCACAGGGGTCAAATTTTTAAAAATGGCTACAATCATGTTGAAATGAATGCCTATGTCCGTTGTCTTAAGGATTCCAAAAAATGTATAGTTTGTAAACATCTATGACCATTGCTTTGGGAGTTATGGGTAAAAATGGCTAAAATGGTAAAAAAGGTCAATTTCGATTGTACAGGGGTCAAAATCAGAAGGTGTTCCATCTTGGTAACAGTGAAATAGTTGTTATTCTTGGAATGTGTCAAAATAAGGAAATAGTGTGTACCATCTGCAACATGAATAGTACCATGTTATGGGACAAAATATGTCATAGGGCACATAATCCAATTGGTGTTGACATTCTTTGACCCTTATCTCACTAAGTAAGCATTTAAAATAATTAAAAAAACTAACCTTTTAGGAGTCCTTTTACCTCGGGCAATAATTTGCAAGATTTAAAATACAATCATGGTAATTTTTAATGGGACCCCCTGTACAAATTGAATGACATTTTTACCATTTTTTTGCCATTTTTAACCTATAGACTCAAATCCAATGGTCGTAGATGTCAAAAACTATACATTTTCATCCTATGACTAGACAGGACCAATATGGCCATACATTTCAACATCAATGCGCATTTTAAAAAAAAATGACCCCTGTGTAAACTTAAACTGGACACCTATTGAAAAAGTGAATACCACAATTTGAGGAGTACCTACCTTACCTGCATGGATGTAGAGGGCCTATATACTAACTACGAAAGTGTTAAAAATTGTCGTAGTGGGGGGGGTGGGGCGAACTCCTTAAATAAGGACATATGATATTTCTGCTCCTGCTCTAAGTGCAAAGCTTGACTTTTTATTATATTCCTTCATTCTGTTTTCACAACAACTGGTACCGAGATGAAGCGATTTCAAATCAGACTATTCACTTGTCAGTCTTTGTCTAAGTCTACCAACGTGCAAGAGGTCGGCTTTTGGGAAATTTAGGCTCGATTACATGATGAAGAATATGTAAAATCATGTTTTTAAAAACATGTATCCAGAGCATAAGGAAAATCCTGATAATTTGAATCCTGTGTACTGTGGGGAGTTTCTAAAAATGTCAAATTCGTTAAGAAGTCAATATTCGATTTCTCGTCAACAAACAGGCGTTAAAAAAAAACGAATGATTTAAGACACAGTTGAATTATCTTGAATGAACACAATTTCCCAGAATCCAACCGATGATTTAAAATTATTACGTACTTGAAACAGATGAGGGTGGTATCCTTTCACAAAAGTAAAGACATTCCTGAGGAAGAAAACGATTTTACCAATGATAATACTCCTCGAGTAAAGCCACAACCTTGTGCTATCACTCAATTCTTCCTCAAAATACAATATGTCCGAAGTTAAACGACGATCAAAAAAGAATAATGGGAAGGAAAAGTACCAAAAAAGAATATTTGAGAGACTTTGAAAGAAATGTTCAAATAATAAAATCACAGAACTGAAGGTTTTTCGGCTAGAATGTACAAGTTTTTTACAATGAGACTGCAGACATGTTATAAATTCTTGAACTTTGCTCTCCATACTGGACCCCTATCATCGATCAAACTATACTAAAAAAGAAAATCAAATTCATTTAAAAAACTAAAAAATCTTAAAAAAAAAAAAAAAAAAATATGAGCAAAATGTAAAGCTGCTCGATTTTCGGTTCTCCCGTCAATGACACATAGCGATCAAAATGTTTTTTAAAGGTCGTGACATCGGTTATAGAATATTCGACTCACGCTTGGTGTCAGTGCACTAGAATGGGCTCATCAACAAGGTCTTAAAATATTTCAATTTTGGTGACACCTTTCACACGTTGGTAAAAAGGCGTCTGACATAACATCATGCGTGATCAATAACGGTCACGCCGCTGTCTTTTTTGCTTTAAGTGCGGTTGCGACAAGGTTGCCCGCTTAGCCCATACTTGTTTATTAATGTGTAGTGAAATTTTGATATAGCAAAAAGAAATAACAATTGAAGGATATTAAAAGATATAATATCATACTAATATCAGTGCTTATGCGGGACGGCACCACAATATCCTGATAATGCTCTTATTTAAAAGAACAGTGCGTTTCTCGATCTCTTCAAGTATATTCCGGCCTAAAGATAATAGGGGGAAAGGTGAGCTCATCCCCTAGGGAAATACAGAAATCAGACCCCAATGTACCAGATAATGGCCGTAATATTGCACGGGATCCCATGGCTGCAAGTTATGGTATTTAAAACCCGAGATTTTAAGAATACCTTGAATAAATTATATGCCAAAATTCAAGAAATTAAAAGATATTTTAAGAATATGGGTAATCGGCAAATTTGACCACCTTTGGGTAAAATTACCATGTAAAATAACGTTGCAATCTCGACAAATAATTGTCCTTCGCGGTATGGCCACCCCCTTCCTGGTTTTAAAGGTCTTCAATTACGACGGTAGAAATTCTTATGGTCTAAACAAACTGATAAGTCGGCAGGAAAACACGTTAATTGGGAATTATCATCCTGTGGTCTAAAATGTGTCCCATTGTTTCTATGTTAAAGGGCTTAATAGTAACCCTGGGGAAAAAAGGGTACAGTGGAACTCTCATAATGATTGCGTAAATGGAAACTTTTTTGATTTTTTATCTAAATCAATGCATGGAAAAAAGTTTACCACTGTATTGTAAAATAAAGGCTAATGAAAAATGAATATATAAAGTAAAAAAATGATTTTATAGAAAAGATGTACTAACTGATGGTGTAATGTATAGCATATGAAATTCCGACTGATAATTTCGGTCTTCAAATCCTGTCGAACAATCCCAAAATCAGGAGGTGATAATGAGTTATATAACCCAGTATATGGCACAAAATGGGTGTTCAGTCCGATCAGAGCTCTGCTTTGACGGTTCTCCCTCCATAAGTCCATTATTGAATATGATTGTATGGAAAATAATAAACTGAAAATGACCAAAAATGGTAATCACACGTTAAAATATCTATCGAGAATAATGGTTGCCTTTAAAACTTGAAGGCCATCAAAAGACGTTGAAGGTACTGGTCAAACTTTATTATATACTTTTCATTAATCAATGCAATACCGAATACATGAAAAAGTGAAATTCAATATTATCAGATACAACTATAATCTATCTCGTCGGAAACCTAATACAAAACCACATTAAGAAATTTTCGTAAATTTAACGAAAATTTCTGGCAGCAAATTCAGACTTTTTAGGTTAATGTACAGAATTTTGTTAAGTAACGGGACTTCGACAGTAATTTACAGAAATTTGTATCATTTATGCGCGAAAATGTTTTTTGTATTTAAGGTGACCCATTCCTTGCGGGAAGATTACTACCCAGGGGTTATAGTTCTGTCATAGGTTAAATAGTGAGTTGGTCTGAGTCTGAAGTTAATCTAGCCAGGGGGTTATACCATGTCTGTAAGATGTTGCATGGAGCTGGAGTGTTTAGCGGCGTGTCGGCATAAAGGTTGGAAGAGCGCAGTCTCTGTCTCCGAGCTGGTGTGATTCTTGCAGTGTTATGGCAGCAGTGCTTGTGGTCCATCAGAGCATTATTCACCAGTTTGTGCATGTGATTGGTCTATCCGAAGACTTCGGTGTAATCGCATGCAAGAACTGGTTGAAACTCATATGGAGTGGGACGGAGGACAACAAATAAGCAAAATGTATTAAAAATTATTGTGTTACCACCTTCTAGTGAGACTTTACAGATATGATAGGGTCTCCCTAGACCCTGTGGACCACGGCCATATTTGCCCTCTTTACTATCATCAAAAACGTCATTGACAACGCGGATCTGTATATTTCGGCCTTCTATATAGTAAGCAATACCCGGGGAAACGACACAAGTTAGCATCATTTTAAAAAAAACCGCATTTAATTGATTGTTACCCCCGTGTGACCTTGAACGCGTTTCAACTTTAGCCTAGGAGGTAGCAGACATTTGTAACACATCTCAAGTCAAAAGGTTTGAGTGATTTAAATATGTTGACAGCACTGACATAACCCCTGAAACGTGATTCTTAAGTTAAGTGCAGCAAATGGTTTCTTAAGGAGAGGGGTGCCAGACAATTACAGGAGTCAAAATTAAATTGATCCAACATGTTGAAAGGTATACCATGTTATTTGTCTAACCACAAGGATTCAGGAAAGGTATAGGTTTGTCACTATCTACAACGTAAATTTAGGAGTTATAGGCTAAAAACAGTAAAATCAATAAAAAGGGTCTTCAGTTGTACAGGTGTCAATATTAAAGTTGCTCCGATTTAGATAAAAACAAATGATGCAAATGACTTGGTGCGGGGTACTGGCAACGCTTTCTCTCTAACTAAGATAGGGCCTAAACGATGCCTTTCTGTAATCTTGAAAGGTGACGAACATGATGGTATACTTTAAAAAATTTGGGCCCACTTTTCTATTTGACCCCTGTATACCTTGGACTACACCAAGAAACCATTTAAAAACATGACAACCCATGATTTTGGAATCCTCATACAATTTTGATTTAGAAAACCCATGGTGTGCTAAGATGTGTAGAAATTTTCACAAAAATACAGTTCCACATGACTACAAGGGCCCTGCGGCAAGTGACAACAGCAAAGGTGCATCATTTCTTGCCCAGTTGGTGATCACGTTCACTACCGAAAAGCCATGGTTACACTTTGTGCGCTCAACATTAAAAAACAACAATCGTGCCTTTTATCACTCAAGATTAGCGTTTTAAAGAACGATGGGTTACTCGTATTTTTAAAGCTCTGTTAAGCAGCCAAATCGTTAAAAATATTTATTAAACGCGTTTGCTTAAACGAATTTTAAATTTAACGATTTTAAGTGTTAAAAATCGTGTTTCGCTAAACAAGTTCTGGAATACGGGCTTATATGTGTTACTAGAAAGCGAAAAAAAGAAAAAGAAAAAGAAAAGAAATAAACAACTTAAAGGTTGAACAAACCGGCTGAACAAGCTGCGCAACTTTTTGATAGTACCCAATATATATATAAGTATTATAGATTATGTTGGAATAGCTATTCCAAAAAAGGTGTTAGCGCGATTTTAAGCTAAACGAGTTTATTGTGAGATAAACGTATCGCTTAAATAAACGCAATTGTCGAAAGGAATTTAAAAAAAAAAAAAATCTACGCCCAAGCAAATATATGGACAAATAGTAATTCGTTTAGCTAACAATTTTCTGGAATACGGTCCCTGTGATTAAGGAAAATGCGTTTGGCTTCTAGTAAATCATTTAAAATGTATTTACAAAAAGGTCATGTAGGGTCATTAGAGGTCAATCCATGTCAATCAATGTATACCCATATGCTGAATCCAGAGACACCGGGAGTTCTTAAGCAAAGTCCAAACCTCCTAAACAGTCTCTAAGGAGGCAAGAGGTCGCCTGTGGGAAGAAAGACCTGCCATCAAAACCAAGTAACATCATCGGTATTGAACCGGTGAGCATCTCCCCTGGAGCTGATCCTAATGGGCTGAATGGCGAGGCTCAACAGATTGAGAACCAGAACTGGCCGATCTAAGGTTTTCCTTGCAGAAGTGGTGCTTTGGAAAAGCCAGATCAGGATACTACATGTGGTTGCGGAACAGCACCACCGACAACGGAACACCTCTTGGTCTGCCCACTGCTGAGAGCAACAATGCACAAACAAGGACCTTGCGGACTTCAGTGAAGCAGCCAGACGTTGTACATCTTGGCTGGATCATATTTGAGAACCACAGGGTTGGACACGATAAGAAGAAGAAGAAACTTGAAGAATGTCCTGTTGAAAACTTGATGGTCGTAGGACCTATTAAAAATGATAGAATTTGAAAAAAATGGGATGCAAAATCAAAGGTGGTCATTATAGTTCACTCATATGATTTTGGCCCCAGTACATGTTAGGAAAACTGTTTACAATTTTGATGTTTACATTGTTTAGGGCTGTATTTCCCCCAAAAAAAGTGGTTAGCCGTGATTTTAAGCTGAGACAAACGTTTAATATTGAGATAAACGTAATCCATGCAGGAAAGAGGTTAAGGTTAAAACGTAAGTTTAACGTAGCCAAGACTACATCGAATTTAAATTTTAACGGGGCTAGTTTAAGAAGTGTTTTAGTGTGGGTATAAATTTGGCGTTTCAGCTCTGTCGTTAAAGGCCGACTCGAGATTTCCCGAGGAGGGAGCCCCGATTTTAAAACAATCCTGTTTTGGACGTACATAATTGCGGTCCATATACTAATCACTGTGTGAAATAGCTAAGCTCAAATCAAAGGCGATATATTTTCATATATAAAAAAATCTCAACTTATAAACTTCGGATCCGGAAATTTTGTTTACCACAGTATATATGGCACTTATTAACTACATATAAATGTGCGTAATGCCATCAAGAACGAAACATCCAATGCATCTCAAAATTTGGAATTAAGCATTTTAGGTACCTATCTTCAGTTGTAGTTGACTATTTTAATTAATACACGAACAGTGATATTCAAAAGTCTCTGAGTCAGCTTTAAATTACAAGCGGAGATCTCGATTCTAATTGCAAATCGATTCTTTGGGAACAAATAAGCATTTTAGCACTGTCGTTCACAGAGGATAGTGTTTACTAGAAAAAACAAATATGCAAAAATCTCACATTTGAAACTGGGGCCCTCTGAAAAATGTGCAATATTGCTTTAAGTAAGCAATAGTTAAAATTATTCAACACGTTTTACTTAAACGAATTTAGAGTACGCCAATTTTAAGCTAAAAATCAAGGTAACTAACTAGGTTTCTGGAATCGGGGCCTTAAAGTGCCGTTTTTAAAGGTCAATGTCCCGATAGCTAATAGCTCGTCCCCCGAGCCCAAAATTTTTAACAAAGGTGTAACATTTTGGTATCAGGAAGAAAGCTACTATTTTTCTCATGACCCTGTGAAATCGTAGAGCCCCAAAGTCTGTTTGGTTTAGAAGTTCTGATCGAAAATGGGGCCCATTTTGGTCGACCAAATTAATTTTAAATAGTACTCTATGGGCTTACAAAATCACATTTTAGCTCTTCATCAAAACGGATTGAAATATCGGCGCGAAATTACAGATGGGGGTATTGGAGTGAAGACCAATCTATCAAGATTGAAAACTTCATATCTTTAAATCGGGCCATTCCCCTTTAACATGCAGAAAGGGTAACATAACCAAAGAGTGAAAAAAAGTTATACTAAAAGGAGAAGAGAATTAAAGTATAAAACAGGAAGACATAAAAGGAAAAAGAAAGACAAGAAAGTAAGAAAGACAGGAAAAAGAAGGTAACTGGAGACAGGAAGAGGGAAAGGAAAAAGAAAAACCAAGAAGGAATTAAAAGTAAATTGAAAGAAAGACAAAATCGAGAACGAACGATTGAGAAGAGAGACGTAGTTCAAACTAAGAAAGACATGCTGTAAGATGGAACGGCAGAAGAGAAAGAAAGGAAAGAAACCGACTACAGAATAAAGGAACAAAGCGATAAACTATAGAGGGCGACACACAGACCCAAAATGAGACCGAAAACAGTGGAAATAGAGACTGAAATACAACACAAGACAAAAAGATGGAAAGGAGTGAGAGAGAGTGGAAGGGTGGAAAAGGTAAAAAAGAGGGAAAATAAAAACGAAAAGAAAAGAAGAAAGAAACGGATATAAGCGGAAAAGAAAGACAGAATGAAAATAAAAAACATGGAAGAAAGATAATGAAAAGAGGAAATGTTGGAACGAAGAAAACCAGATAGAACGAGAGAAAAAAATTACTTTGCTATATTCAAAAAAAAAAAAAAAAGCAAAAAATCAAATTGTAGAAAGAAACACAAGAAAATTATTCATAAGAAACGGGACCCCAACCCGAGGAAAAGAGGAGAAATATATATAAAGTCAAAAAGAACTGAATGTTGGGCAAAGAACAAGAAGGTGCCAAAATACGGTCAACGAAAAGTGGATTCATGAAGTGAGAAAAATACAAAGTATTTTTACATCTTGAAAAGAAAAATGTAGTTAATAAAACAATTACGTCACTACGAAGACAAAGGTGAATTATAGTAGATCAAGAGGATTTAATCACATGAACCAGATCAGTATTATGAGAAGTGTACCAAAAATTGGTGTAAACAGTACACATGCATACCATGATTTCAAAGAGGATCTAGATGTTAAAAAAAATAAGTGGATGTAGAAAAAAAAGCACTTGCGAGGGTATGCCTAAATGTTAATGAATGCTTTAGAGCTCTTCAAGACATATCAAATAACAAAAGCCCTGGTTATGATGGCTGACAGTTGAATTCATAAATTTTTTGCGTACAAAATAAATCACCTTTGTTGTACTTCTTAAATGAAGGTTTCGATAGGGAAAAATAGGACCAAGTCACGAGAAACAGGTATTAAACTGATAGATAAAGGAAAGACTTTACA
>JAMKCH010019799.1:0-25610 GCA_023653785.1 Ophioderma brevispina
ATCTGTTTTGGGGTATGTTATTTTTATGTGTAAAATATATCTCTGTTCTTCCAATGACCTAGACTATCATTTGAGAGCAAATTAAAGAAATTTCATATTTTGTGAAAATGTGCCAGTGCCACTTTAACTTAATGGTTTTTTTTATACCAAGACAAATAATCAAATTCATCTGAAACTTTGGACTATTTTTTTTTAGTTGACTATTTTAAATTACTACACAAAAATAATATATAATTCAAAATTGCTGAGTCTGCCTTTTTTACACCAGAGGGTGTATTGAATCAATCCCACAATTCACCAGTTTTGGAAAATTTCACCTCAACAAGGTCATGCGATTCCTATTTTTAACACATAAAAACCCTGACTTTTACACTCATTTTATCCCACAAGGTGCTTACACTTAAAGAATTAGCATGATCATGAATATCTGTGGTTTTAACCCTTTCTTGAACACTTTTTGATCCCTAAAGTACTGACATTTGTTTTAGTACTGTACAGTTAGGCACATTGAATATATTATGGATGATTCAACAACACCCTCTGGAGTCTTCCATAGAAGGGGCCATGATTTAAATGGAGTTACCAACAAGCTATTCTATTTGAAGCCAAGTGTAAGCTATTACCCAAGTCTTACACGGGGGAGTGTGCATTTCAAATGGAGCAGTTTGCTTAAAGGTGCAATGAGAGATTTCAAGACATCCATATTTTCTGTCATAGATTAGACAAGCAATAGATTTCCTACCTGGAAATTTGGCTACAGAAATGGCTTAAAAAGTGATAACAAAAGGCAATTTTCATGTGCTAATATTTCAATTTAAAACATAAAGCTGAATTGTCCCTATTTGCTTCCAATAGGAAATAAGATATTTGCAATTTTGAAACCCCCCCCCCCAAAAAAAAAATTAGCTTCTTCCTTCCAGACAGGGATATTTTGATGGAAAGCTTTACATCAGTAGAAAAATCAAGGCTTTACTTTTTTAGGGGACCTGATGAAATCTCTCCTTGCCCCTTTGAGCTATCTGCATGTGGTTGGATAACCTCTGATAAAAATCAAATTCTAAGCTACCTTCAGTAGATAGACATCTCACAGGATATCATTTTGAGCAGTTTTCAGTTAATAACTTGTTTGTTTGATCAAAATCTTGGTTATTATCAATAGTAAGTATTATTTCATTGAAATTAATATATTTCTTTTCTGGCCTGCCAATTTTCATCACACAATCTTTTAAAATGTCAAAAGAAAGAAAATTTTTGTTTGTACTCACCATGTATCCCTTTTCTATGAGGAATTCCGCCAGATAAGATCCATCCTGTATGGAAAGAGAAAATAAATTTATGGTCAACTTTTTTTGTGAGTCTCACTCCGGAGGTACATCACTTCCGCTGATGCCGTTGAAAACAAACCAAATCATCAAGAATGCCATGCATGGATTGTAAATAGTCCTTGTTTTGCTGCATTTTTTAAACTTAATATAAGGGTTATAATATGTGAACTGAAATAGTTTCATTTGTTATGTTTTGGAGTTTTGAGTCAGATTGGTGAATGTAAGACAATAATTTTTGCTGCATAAATTGGCTGTCACAAGTTTATTTACATTTTGCACCATTTTTTAAGGTTTAGTAATGGCATTAATTATGACCTCGTGGTACAAAAAGAAAGAACGCATGACATAGTTCCCGATTACCGGGAGCGACCTATAATAGGGACATGACTAAATTAGCACAATAGTACCACATAACAAAATTAATTTATATAATGGGTCAAAATATTAGGGGTCAATATGTCATATTTTTGCTGGTCCAGAAAGGGCTAGCCTAGTAGGTATTTGAATTCTCACTTACTACTTACTCAACTGGATTTGCTGGTGGCCTGCAACCTTTTTCAGTGCCAAATCTATAGGAATCATGAATTACTAATTATCAAGACACCAGGTACCAGAACTTTGATGTCCTCCCAACCGGTTTATTGCCATGAGGACTGACATGTATTCTTATTGTTCGTAATAGGGATAACATTATTGGTAGATAGTGTTAAAGGGGGATGGTCCAATTTAAGTCTATAACTTTTCCATCTTGATAGAATGACCTTCACCCCAAAACCCCATCTGTAAAGTTTTGCCCCAATATTTCAATCCGTTTTGATGTGAGAGTTAAAATGTGATTTTGTAATCCCTATAGAGTACGGTGTAAAATTAATATTGGTCAACCAATTTTTTTTTTTTTTTTTTTTCACTGGCTGTCTCTATAGGTTACACACCACTAACTCACTTATACACAGTAGTCTATGGGGAAAATGGCAACTTTGAGCATGTTTCTTTCACATTTAAAACTCTCACAGAGGAAAAACAACAACATCACCCCAAAGTACAAGCTGAAATCACCAAATAACCAAATTTTGAACATATGATGACCAGAGAAATTTTTAGTTACGAATCACCAAACTTGCCCGATGTCAGACCGGCAACCCAAGATTCTCTATAGTCGCCAAAGCTAGTAATTTGCAAATCGATGTAAAATTGATGACCGCGGAGTAATTTTCCTCAAAATCACTGTCCAAATGCCGCTTAGTTTGAGAAAACATACCAGTCTATCATGTCAATCATGAAATTTCATCACTTTCTTAATATAACTAGTGCATTTTCAGACATTTTAAAGCACTTTTTCCAGATGCCATGCAAGAAAGTAGTCCACCCAAGATTTTTGATCCTTACGGCAGCCAGGTTAGTGGTGTATAACCTATAGGAATCATGAATTACTAATTATCAAGACACCAGGTACCAGAACTTTGATGTCCTCCCAACCGGTTTATTGCCCATGAGGCGGACATGTATCTTATTGTTCGTAATAGGGATAACTTATCTGGTAAGACAGGGGCGGCGCCAAGGTAAAATCATAGGAGGGGCGAAACATTCATAGGGGGGGGTGGCGAACCAGTACAAAATGAACTCATTTTGGTTAAAAAAAAATCCCTAATTTTTGCGCAAAAACCCTGATTTTTCCTAATTTTTGACAATCATAAGGGGGGGCGGGGGGGGGTGTGGGCCGCCCCCCTCTGCACCCCCCCTGGCGCCGCCCCTGTTGGTAGATAGTGTTAAAGTGTATGGTCCATTTAAGTCCTATACTTTCCACTTGATAGAATGACCTTCACCCCAAAACCATCTGTAAAGTTTTGGCCCCCATATTTCTAACCGCGTGTTTATGCGAGAGTTAAAATGTGATTTGTAATCCCCCATAGAGTACGGTGTAAAATTAATTTGGTCACCAAAATGGGGCTTATTTTTACTCATACCATCCAAACCAAACATTCTTTAGCCCTAAGATTTCACTGTGTAAATGAGAAAAATAGGTTTCTTTTGTACCAACATTTTGACCACATCCTGTAAATCTTGGATCCCTGGGGACAAGGCCTATTAGCCATCAGACCATCGCCTTTAAACTTGATTACATTTGAGATACTAAAAGTTTTGCTTGTTTTTTCACTGGCCATGGAGACATGATGTACAAGTACATTCCTTCCGCACATGCTTAAGCATTGGTGTTTAATTATAATTAGTTTTAATTATTTAACTTTAAAATTTAAACTTTGTATAATGTTTGAGTATGTATGCATGGGCCAAACCACCACTTGGGGAAAAAATAAAGAGTTGGGCCCAGCCATAACAATTCTAGCTTTCACAGCACCCTGGGCACCAACGGCACCTGTCGCCCGCTTATTTTCACCACTGGATGATGGTGAGGTTGTCAATCAGGTCACCAACCTTTAAGATTGATAATAAAAGGTAGATTTGGAACCGGTACTCTCTTTACAACAAATTGAAACCAAGGCGATACCTTATTTTCAGTGGAAAGACGAGGCCGTAGGCTAGTTTCTTCCACACAAATAATAATGGTGTCGCAGTTTTCATTTCATTGTAAAGAGAGTACCGGTTCCCAAAATCAACCTTTATTCTCATGCTTAAACAGCTTTAAATATCATTTAGGTTCTCTTTAATCCCATCAGCAGCGATACTTTACACTTAAATACAACAAGACAGACTGGCCACCACCCAGTGATCACATCGAACAACCCGTTGAACACAACAATCATACGCAACGAGACGCAGCGTTTTGGTCAGGCGTGCGCGAACGTACGAAAACGTGGTATGACACAAGCGCTTCAACCTAAACATAATGTCATGCGCAGCGCGTACTACCTGGGTTCAATTTTCGAATTGAACCCGGGCATCAGCCAATGAAATTGCTTACATTTACACAGCTGTTTAAGAGTACATTTTTAGTCGGCAATACACAAACGTTAAAACAACTGCATAAATTATCATTTAACCATAGCCCTTTAAGCAGTTTGGAACTATCTGAAAAATTGCTATCCCTGTAATCTGGTTACTTACTGAATCTGTAACCATTGCCATATTACGAAATAATTTGCCAATAATTTCCCGGTCAGCTATTGCATGAGAGTAGCTCTTTGCGACCGTCCAACAATGGTGCGTCAATTACCTATCGGTGTGACGTCCCACCGCGATGTCCAGGGTAATGGCATCGACTCGACTCGTGCAACTCATTCCGTAGCATTTACAAAACTAATTTCACAAGTCAAGATCGATGTCAATGTTGTCATAATTTAGGTTAGCGAGTCAGTTTTAAGTATCACAACTTGTAATCGTTGGGGCCCTTTTACCACCTGTAACACCAGGGTTCTCATAGGCGGCCCGCGGGCCAAGTCCGGCCCTCAACCTTGATTCTGTTCTGGCCCTTCGACTTGCTTAAAATTATAAAGGAAAACATAGAAGTTCAGGTGTATTTGGCCCTCAAGTAGGGAACTTACCAAATAATGCTCGGCATTCTGTGGCCCTTCAGCTAAAATAATAATTGAGAACCCTGCTGTACACTGTCACATATTAACTTATTAATTTTTGCATGGTTACTGAAGCCAAGTCAGTTTGGTTGAATCAATATTGCCAGTTTCAAGTGATTTTTTATCACTTGTATCACTTGCAAGTTGTTTACATAGCATTAGGAATCATTTTAAATAAGGATGCCAAACAACTTTTGCATCATTTTTAGAAATTTAAGATTCTCTTTGATGGAAACACAATCTCTTTTTAGTCATATACTGACAAGGGAAATATAGGTCAGGGAGGAGAACCTCGTTTTTTTTTTATTTTAAGTGTTTTTGTTTTATTTGTCCCGTTTATCCAGTTTTCTGAAGCCCCAGTATTAATACTGGACCAAAGCTAGTTTACTTACAGCCAAGGTTTTAAGACATTGTCTCCAGGTAATTAAGTGACAGGAGGAGATTTTTTTGAGGACAAATTTCTCTCAAATTGTACTTGAACAGTTGTACACAAACCACCTACCTAGAACGTTTCAAAGGTTTATTGGACAAACAATCATGAAAGAAACCACAAACCTTGTTTTGCACTGACCTGCTATCCTAATCGTCCCAATAAGAAACCATGCTTTGAATTTCTGTCATACACGACAGAAACTACTATAGTACTAAATCATCATTTTATTACATAAAGATGGCATATTCACTTCAGGTGTGATCAAATACATTGGTAAGCATTCCAAATATGGGAAAAATGAGGGTGCTTCTCTCTGGAAATGTCCACATGGCTCCTCATAAACCCCCTACATGATCTTAAAGGGCCATTTTGTCCCCAGACCATTTCAAATGGTATATACTGGATATTAACTATCGGAAGTAATATCTTCCAAAATCAGTAACAAAATATTTTATTTAATTAAAATATTCCACCAACATCTATTTTACATTAATCAATTTTGCCGGTAAGTCAACATTTGCCAACAGAGTTCTGTAAATGGGGTGTTCAATAGAAAACATAGGCTGGATTTCGTATTGCTCCTATACAAAATTAGAAATTTAACAATTTTTGTACCAAAGAAACATTTCTCAGGCTTAAACCTTTCAGATGGGATATTTCTGATAGAAAGCTTTAGATCAGTGCATAAATCAGAATTTTCATATTTTTTCAGGACACCTATTATTTGAAATCCCTTGTTGTACCTTTAAGATGTTTTAGTGCCAAAACAGATTTGATAAGCTTTGGCAAAAACACCGGGCACTATGGCCTACTTGTCTTTATTATTACACTTTTTATTTACACCAGGGGAATAGAGGATTTGAGGGGGCAGGCATGAACTTTGATATGCAGAAATTTCATAAAATTGTTGGAATGTGATTTTTGAACAGAAGCGAAGAGGGAACACAATTTTTTTTGCCAGGAAAAAAATCCTCCCCCCCCCAAAGTGTGATTGGTGCATAAGTAACAACTGTTCTCTAATTATCTCGACAGTTTTTGTAAGCCTTTTGATGGCAACTTCTCACTTCTCCGCCTATCATCATGTCTGTTGTATTTGTTTTGGTTCAAGCTGTTTTAGTATTGGTTTGGCATTGTTTTATTTATCATGAAAAACACTTGACACTAGTGGTCTACTTTATAACACTAAATACTTAGGGCTTTAATACACTGTAAATACCATATACATTACCTTTACTCTGTCCAGCTCAAAGTAGCAAGTAAGCGACACTGGTGTAATACCTGGACTGCTTTCAGCAAGCGCTTAGGCAAAACATGAACGCACTGCAACTGAAGGCGGCACTGCATGGGTATCGTTACTTCAAACTTCAGACAGGACAAAGAATAATAAACAGCAGGTGAAATTCTAAGATAATTTTCATGAAATAGCACTATTTTATGAATATTGGATAGCAGTTTGGTGTTTTGATTACAAAAAATTAACTTCAATCTAAACAGCTGGGGTATTTAAGATTGGAAATTTGCCAATTTTAATTCTACACAGCTGTTTTAATTTAAATCCCATTTTTTATTTTTTATGAGAGAACTGGAATAGAACCAAAAAATCAGCAGCAACACAGTTGTCATCTGACTTGAATCAGATTTCTGCAGTAATTAGCTCATAGGGTGCTATAACATGCAGGTCAATGGCCTTTGTAGGCCTCTATGGCGAGAATCTCGACATGGGATTTTTCTAAGTTTTACACATTTCATTTTCCTTCTTGTATTGGTTTAGTCTTTGTCCAAGATGCCTAAAAATTTTGTCTACCAGCCTTGACATGATCTCCAAAGGCATGTGTACTGTTGACGGCGAAGCCCTCGTCCAAGCAGAGCGAGGCATCTTTATGCAATAGGGCTTTCAACTGTGTAAAAGGTGCTACATTGGTTGACTAGCACCTCGACAGTATGTAGTAGTTAGGGGAAAATACCGGCAATAACATTTAGTTTATTATTAGCAAAAGCTGCAATTTTGTACCCCCCCCCAGCTCCACCACTTTCCTTACAGTACCTCTCATTGGTTCATTACATGATAAAACAAAATTTAACCTCTGAGTAACCAATCAAACTATATAGTTTAAGTAGTGGTTTACCAAAGTTTTAAATGCCTAAATGACAAAGAGTGAACCAATGCAATCTGCCTATAAGGCACGCCATAGTACAGAGACTGCCCTTGCTTGTGTACATAATGATTTTTCCCGTGCTCTAGACAACCAGAGGGCTGTTCTCCTCATAATGCTCGACCTCTCTGCAGCATTCGATACTGTTGATCGTGAAATTTTGTTGCAGAGGGTTTATGAAGAATTTGGCATTGGTGGAGTGTCACAACAGTGGCTTTCTTCATATCTTGACAAACAATCTTTCAGGATATCTGTTGATGGTGCTCAATCTGATGATATCTGCCTGAAGTATGGGCTACCGCAAGGATCAGTTGTGGGCCCATTGGGTTTTGTTTTTTACACGCATGGTATCGGCCGCATACTTCGTAGTCACAATCTCAAGTATCACATTTACGCGGATGACATACAAGTGTATATCACTGTTAATCCAAATATCCCAGGGGACGTCGCTTGTGCAATTTTCACACTTTCACAATGCATCAAAGACATCAACAAGTGGATGGTTATAAACAAGCTCAAGCTTAACCCTGACAAGACCGAGTTTTTTATCATATCTTCTGTTCATCACCAGGAAAGGCTAAAAGACCTCAGCCTTTACGTTAATGATGTCGTTATATCACCTTCTTCTACCATCCGAAATCTGGGCATTGTTTTTGACCAACAAATGTGCTTGTCTCAACATATCACCAACCTGTGCAAATCAATTAACTGGCAGATTCGCAATTTGAACAGGATTCGTAGATTTATTGATCAAGAGACATGTGCCAATATAGTTCGATCCTTAATATTATCGCGCATTGATTATTGCAATATTCTTTTCAATGGCATTGCTCAAAAAGACCTTAATCGTCTCCAAAGCTCCAGAACAAATGTGCGCGTCTTGTATATTGAAACCCCAAAATCTGCTCATGTTACTCCTCTGCTCAATGAACTTCACTGGCTTCGCATCAGCGACAACGGATCAAATTCAAAACTCTTTTGATGTGATTAAATCAGTAAATGGACTTTGTCCACGGTACATAGACGAGTCTTTGGTGGTGATGAGACCTCGCCTTGGTTCTGTAACCACCCGTTCTGGTCACGGTCTAAACCTTAAGGTTCCTAGGACTCACACATGTGCTGGAGACAAAGCCTTCTGTTCTGGGGCTGGCCCTCCCAAAACTGTGGAACACACTTCCTATCTGCATTCGTAGTGCACAAGTGTTGATAGCTTTAAGTCACTCTTGAAAAACTCATTTAGTTGCTTAAGTGTAATTTGGCATTTGTATTCCTTTTGCTTGTTTGTTTGTCTTTTTTCACTGCGCTTTGTATCCTCTGGCAAAAGCACATTATAATGTTGGTTATTTATATTAATTATTATTATAAATCCGGGTTTTTAAGTCCCCACTAACGGGGGTGGCAGGATACACCTCACATTCAGCAATACTGCTGTGTGAGGATTTATTTGCGCAAAAGATAATTGACCGGATGCCCTTCCTTGACGTCAATTCACAGTTTTTGGCAGTGGACTAACCTGGGCAACCATGCCCACCATGCAAGGCAGCATGTGCTGGATGGCTGCCATTAGGCTCTACAGAGCTGATGCCCATGTAGGTAGATCTTCTTTTTCATTGTACCAGGGTAACCCAGCTACCCTCCTCATCAGATTTCCTTAGAAACCCAATGGGGTGCCAGTTTAGCCGTCCGACACGCGGCCCGGCGACAGGTAGAACTGGTTACCAGGACACCAGTTGCAGGCCCTCATAGGAAAACCTGGCCTGACACATAAATAGACCTTGTATTTGTATGTAACTTTTAGATTGCCTAATTACATGATATAACCCTCTGAGTAACCAATCAAAATAGACCTTTATCTGGATGCACCTTTAAGCTTTTGTTACCACACCTCTGATTGGCTAGTCTGTTTCCTCTTACTCTGTGAAGGTTGCAGGACACCGACTTGCTCGATTTGGGAATTGGGGATTTCCAAAAACAGTAATTTGTGGAACTGCTACATGCATTTACTATGGTAATCTCAGTCCCAGTGGCATTACAAAATCGCCTCTTAAACCTAGTTCAATAAATCATAGTAATATCATGCTAAATTTGGAATAAATTATTGACTTCAAAATCCATCAGGGTTAGTGGATTAACTCCCTGCAAAACAATGTAATTTCCATTGTCGTTTATAGATTTAAATATTTGTGACCAGATATAGCCCTTAATGAGTCTCCGTCCATACGCATTATAGCGCCCATCCTCCTTAAGTCTTGGAAGGAAAAAGACAGACTAGCGCTCGGGTCATGCAATGTTCCCGGAACCACTGTAGGTGGCGTAGCTCACGACTAGGGCTTTGGCGGAACTCTCTCAATATGTTTTGTAGTGAAATACCCTGGTAATGACCTAAAAAGCCCCAGATATCTATGATGTAGCCAACATTTTAACATTGTATCCCATGGAATGGAACGCCTTACAATGGTTACAACAGGGTTGGAAACGCTGGAAAAACATACGAAAAACATACATCTGAGCCAAAAAGTGAATTTTATGATTTTATTAAGGCATTCAGAGGGGGGGAAGGATGAGCATCGGGGGGGGGGGGGGGAGGACAAATGATCACATGGGTTAAGCCGTCTTCGGAAGCATTCGGATGCTTGGGAAATGTCACGAAAAAAAAAAAAAACAATCTTTTCTCTTCAAATGATACCAAATTTGACCGATTTGGAGTAATTGTTTAGATTGTACAATCGAATCATTATTCGCTACGCAAAAGTGTAAATTTAGAATGTTTTGCCATTTTGTTTTAATTAGGTAAGGTGTATCCAGTATTTTGTGTCAATATTAACAAACATAATCCCGCTTGGCGGAGTGGATAGATTTCTCACCTCGTGACCATGCGATTCCAGGTTGAATCCCAATGGGGCGTATGATTTTTCCTTCCTCTTTCATCTTCCTATAATTAACAATTTTAGCCACTAATGATATTCAAAGTACTAATTAGATTTTATTTCATTTTTTTCACGAAAATATGTGTTACAGGCTGGATCGGACCGTATCAAATGAATAGGCCTACACTCGTACAAGACGAAACAGTATTGTGAATACTGTATCAAAGGGTGGTGAAAGTGGCGATACACTAAGCCAATATTATCAGGATGATGTGTGATGAAAAACATCCACAAAATCAGTAGGTGAGAGGATGCATTCCCTGTATGGGTAATGCACCCTCTCACCACCAGAATCCTTCATCAACAACAATCATTCTCAAGCACAGGCGCCGAACACAAAATTATGGCAACATCAAAACAGTTCCAGACATGTACCAGTACAATGAAATCCCTTCAGCATGCCTTCAACAAACAACCCAAGTTTTTGGAATTTTCATTATGATGAGATATCCATGCAGTTAGGATTGGCACATGATCGCTATACCCCCATGCGCCCCGTGGGATGCGCCACAACATCCATAAATGTACAGCTGGCCCCCTTTCATCTGGCCAGGACAAACATGGCATCTAGGCTATCTCTAGTTCCGAAAAAACTCTGGATGTTGATGCCGATTTGAATTAAACCTGTTGTGTGCGGAACATGTCCTACCCCCTCTTGAATCCCAATGTTGTCATTTTGGCAAACCATGGAGATAAGTATTTACCTTTCAACATCTAATTCTTAACCAACCACAAAAGAACAATATTGGATGTTGGTATTACTCCAGTAATATCCATTAACAGAGCACAACAATGTCAGCAGGATAATCTTGAGGATTATTGGATAGTTGCTCTCCCTCAAAAATATTCATAAAATTTGATCAAGGATCAAATAATTTGAAAATTTGTTAAAAAAAGAAAATTTTTGCTGAAAATATTTAATACCGGCACCAATTTTATTTTTTTATTATGAAGAAGATGATGATGAATTGGGATGATGAAGAAGATGAGATGATGACAGCGACGACCAACAAGGAGGAGGAAGAGGATTTTAACTCACACACTGTTAAAAATAAACCTGTAAAACACGGGATTTGACTGGCAGCTGGACTCACCAAGGTAAGAACGTTAAATCGCTGGAACGCCGTTTAAAAAATATGAAACCATTGCAAGGAAACGTAAAATAACGGCGTTTAGAAATCCATTTTCAAGTTATTGTTGGTTTTTACTTTTTCAAACAATATTAAGAATTTAAAAGTTATTACAAAAAAAAAATCCTTTGACCAAATTTTCACGTTGTAGCTATGGCATCATACAAAACATTGCATTTAATCAACCAAGTGGATTAAAAAGTTATTCAGGCAAACAATTTCGAGGAAAAGGTAATAAACAAGGGAAAACGTGAGAAAAAAATTTTAATAGTTTATACATTATTTGATATCTGGTACGGGTATAACATTCTAATGTCAACAATTACTATTTATCATCATATGAAGAAAACTCAATCCTGTCTTCTCTTACATATATTCGAACCAGGGCTTAAGATTACAAGTCATAACCTTATCCACTACACACATGACGTTACAACAGATAATCAGATGCTAAAAATTAAATACATATGTGTGTAGCTACTTTTTTTTTCAAATTAAAATTACACTAAAATATAATACAAGAAGGAGGAAGCAGTTCAACAAGATTATGTTTTAAAACTATTTTTAGAAAAGGGAAATAAAAGATTTTGATTTTACTGCGTTACCCCCCACGTATTTACCACACTTTATAGGAAACGATTCATAGTTCATATCTTACATTAAAAACAAGTAGTTAAAAAAGAACATAATATTACGGAAACTTAATATAACGTCACGTATAAATACGACCTTTTTTCAAATTGTTAGTATTTTTTTCTAACTACTGTGTTATTTACATTTTTCTGCTTCCAATTGTAATTTTATGTTAGGTATGAGGTACTGAAACATGAAGATATTGAATAATTGGGGTTTAACCGTAATTTAAAAAGGTAAAGTCCTGGTAAAATTAGGAACATTTTAAACAGTGGCATATGAAACGGAATGGGTGTAGGTCTCATGTTTCCAAACCCAGGGCATTCGTACAGAGGACGAAAAATGGGGTCTTGTGAGAGCCAGCATACTTACCCAAATAGAGTTTTTTTGAGTGACAAATTTGGGGGTTTTGGGTGCCAGATTTTGCAAAATTTCTAAAAAATAGAGGGCTTTGGTTGACAATGAGCAAAAATGCAAAATATATGGGTCTATGGGTGAATTTTTCCAAATATAGGGTCTTTGGGTGACAACTAGGCTGAAACAGGAGGTCTTAGGCAGCCTTAAATAGTGGTAGCTCCAAGATAGGAGCCCTAGGAGCCCCCCCCCCCCCCGGGTTTTTAACCAATGTTTCTAAAGTCTTTCACACACCAGTTTTGGTTTTATTTAGTGTTTAATTTATTATAGGCGGTGTCCAACTTGTTGGTGCCATTATTTGATTAAAAAAATGACAGATTTATGGTGTCAGGAAAAAAAATTTCTTTTCTTTCCTGTTGTTCACCCTTACTAATATTGCAATGTTCCAAGGCTTAAAAGCTTAAATTCTATATATAATAATAATAGAAACATGGCCCTAGTCCTATTCCATGTAGACAACCTCATGGGACATTGGTTGAGCAATCATGTCTTTCATGGTAAAAAAAGTACAATGTTTGTTGATTGGCCTCCACACTGGACAGGGGTCATTTGGTCTGTTGTTTTGTTTTTCCTCCAATGGTCATGATGTAACAAGCCATATTTTTCAAGATAGGAAAGCCTGGCCACCATGTGGGACCTAAGACAATTAAACCCAAATTGTGGACCCCATTTTGATAACAAAGTGGTTTTTGACTACTAGACTTGCCTGTTTTTGCAATCACTATCACTGGCAACATGTATTAGCTGTATGGGTTTCATATTCATATGAAGGATATCATATCCTCATAGCATCTATTCTACAATAAACATTGGGTTTACAAATGGACACAGCCGCATGAGATCACCATTTTTGGGGCATGACCTCTGACTCTAGATTGACTTTTGCCCCCTCTCTTGAAGATGCCACATACGACACTACCCAAGTGAACACTGCATCAAGTGTCATACAATTCGACATAGGTTGGATAAGACAGCATTCTATAATTCTGAACATTGTATGCTCAAGAACCTAATGCCCCAGGGACTAATTGGCCGCGGCCCATATGCCTGAAGCATAATTCGCCCAAAATCTCATAGAAACGAACTGTTACATCAAGTGCCATAAAATGTGTGTAAGTATGTGTGGAAACAGGAGGCATTAGGTTTAAGCTAACTGTTCCTTCCCGGAACAATGTTTACCACATACATTTAGGGTTAATAACATTTTTTATCATAATACACATACTGTAGACCACTGGCGTAACAGGCGGGGGGGGGGGGGGGGGGGGGGGGGGGGGCAGGGGGGACAGGTTGCCCCCTGAACGACTTTGGCCAGGCAAAAATTGGCAAAAATCATGCTAATCAGCAGTCGTTTTTTTAACCCTCTGACTGGGAAAATTGGCCTTTTGACCCCCCTGAGAGGGAAAATTTCCCAGACTGGGAATTGCCCCCTCAGAGCAGGGAGTCCTGATACGGCCACTGCTGTAGACCAAAGGAAGATGCTGTAAGAGTATTTACACCCAGTTACGTGTTCTATGCTTTTCAAAAGTTCTTGAAAGTTTATTAAAACAAATCCAATCACCAAACCCAAATCTAAAGTGACAGTGACAATAGTAATTAAATGTGGTATAACTGCTTCAATTATATAAATATTTCATTCAATTCCAGTCCAATTCATATTCATCTTAATTAAAAATAAAGTTTATAAGGCTATAGCGATTGGTCATGAACCTTTAAGTGGAAATTGGATCATGTATAACCAAAAACTCACAAAGAGAAAGCTTACAGTGGGCCTTTACCGCTATCCACAACCTCTGCCATTAGCTCTAGTAACAATACTGACAACAGTCTGCCACATACACCAATGAGTTTTACAAGGGCACCCGCAGGCAGCATGCGGTAACATTAAACAATCACCTTAAGTATGCAAACATTTGCAGAATTGTGATACAATGGATGATGAAGTCCATCACACAATAGATTGACAGACAATCACAAGCTAACCTGCCAATAACCCTCAACTCTAAAAGTCACATTCTCACAAACTGCATGCAGGGCATCTCACACATTGACTGTTGGCTTCAGCATTTCTTGATTTTTTTAAGGACTGCACATTTCAAGATCTGATGCAAGCTCAAAAAAAATCTTGCGAAAATCACAAAATGAAAAGAATGAGTGGATGCTGAATGAAAGATTTGAAAATGAAGACCAGAACCAGAAATTACACTGGGTCCTCTGAAAATAATCTTAAAATAGACACCAGTTGGGGACTCTGCCATACAGTGCTAGCCAATTGGGGGCGATAGGGGCAGAAAATTGCCCCCTCCGAAATATTTTTGAGGAGGAATTGGGAAATAAAACATTGATATTCTTATTAAATCAGACTTTTTCGGATTCTTTTTGCCCTGCGACCGCGGAAATTTTGCTTGTGATTGGGACTTTGTTGCAACTTACCGGAACTTGCCCCTCGTAACCCACTCGGCCTGGCTACGCGCCTGCCTATAGTAACCCATTACAATCCAGACAGCACCCCAAGTTGGCCAACAAGCAAACTTGCTAATTGTGTGTGTTGTGTGGTTTTAACATATTTTGCAAGTGCTTCTAATACTTTTGTGCCAATTTTCTCCACCATAATAAAGAGACACAAGAGATTGTTCAGGGAAGTGCGCCACATTTTTTTTTTGTCGAAAACCAGATTTTTGCATATGTTGAATGCTTATCACTGTTTTTTTAATAGCCACATGAAAAGAATGCAACTTTCATAATAGAAAAGACGTGTAGTAATTTTCCTGTCATGCAACGACAGAAATCAATGATGCTTCTTATGGCAGCCTATTAGGACAGCGACAAGTCAAATGTAGTTTTTGGTTTCCTTTCTACTTGTTTTGTCCAAATAACCTTCGAAACCCTCGGTAAGTACCCTACAACCTATCAAGTGCACATTTAGAGAAATTGTATCCTCATAAATCTCCTTGTGTCCCCTTTTAAAACAATTGGTGTGTTTCAGAAAAAAGATTTTGGCACAATGGCAAAACTTCCCATTCAATTCAGCAAACTGCACTCTGTAAAACTGAACTGCTTTGCTGTAAAGACATCAGTATCTTGTCTGCTTGGTAATCAAATATGCTTTTGGAAAGGAAACCCCTTTTCACTCTTCACAGCCAGATGCATATGCAATTGTTTTCTAGGTCAAGGTCTGGCTATGTGCCTGGCCTCATAAATTGCTGATTTCCAATACTCAGCAGCACCAAATTCGGCGTACGTATCAAGATTTACAAGAAACATTTGTGCTGCGGCACCAAGTATGCTCGCGGCATGGACAGAATATTAAAAAACATCAAAAAAATAGCCAAGAATTAGAGATAGATGGGATATAAATAACATTTTCCAAGCCACAATGGCTTGTGTAGGTGACTTTGACTGAAAACTGATTATGGTATATAAGAGTGGTATCGTAAGGGTTGATTCAAGACACTTATTATTGGTCAAGTATGATCACGTAGTACCTCATAGTAGACCATCATAACTGATGTTCAGCTGCCAAGAATTGTCCCAATTGTTTGATATGAAATGTATATAGTAAATGAGTTTAAACAGGGCACTGTGGCCAAGTTCGCAACAACTGGCTAGTATATTTGAACCATACCTTTAAACCCATGGAAATTTGTATCAAAACACTGAAAAACACCAATCTATCTCACACTTGTTAGCATCAGTTATACTTCACAAATAACTAGCTTGTGTTGCATAAATATTCATGGCATGTTCATTCACAACCAGTAAGGAATTTTAGCAATGTTATCATTTTCAATGTCATGAAAACCTTGTTATGGACCAAGGTCTGCATGCTTGCAATACAGACAATCTCCATGTCTGTCAGTTATTCAACATCTATAGCCCGCGCTCCCGCGCGGGGCAAAAAAATCCATCTTGCAATCCCCACACACAAATGGAATCACTGTGAATTGTAGTATATTACGAGTGTACAAGGCCAGCTCTTTTAATGACCTCAGCCTGAAAATGAGGGGCTTACGCCAGTTTGATTTAGAGAAGAGGGCAAATTAAACTTGACAGCAGCCCAGATGGTGTCAGGAAGGATATGAATAAACCGAGGGTGGTCAACCGTTTTGCAGCAGGCCTACAGACGATGTCTGGCATACATTTTAAAAGACTCCAACACATGCCTAGCACATATTTTGCGATGAGTGCAAATATCTTGTGGTGGTCTGACCGCGAGGCAGAAGGCCTAAAGCTGTTTATCCCGCAGGGCCTATGTATGTTGATCCTTGCATGGCTGGGGCTATCTGGAATCATTTAAAGGAATGTACATTATTCATGCTATTTCAAACTCCCTGCCTGACATAGTTGAAGATTTTTTTCCTGCAATGTAGATTGAGCTACAGATGTATTTGCTATTAAAACGTAAATTTTCTCCCTAGTAAAGCCCGCAGGCTATAAACCATGTAACCTAAAATATAAAAATATAAGGCTGTTTTCTCAAAGGGAACCTAACTTTTAGACCCAGGTTTGAATCCACAATTAGTACCTCTATGAAATGAACCTTTTTTTTTCTCTCCAACATACTCTGAAAATGTGTTATAGATGATTAAAGGTACTTGTTTCGATTTTGTCTATTGTATTCTCTACTGATATGAGAGCCTGGCACTTGTACATATGCTTAACAAGTACCATGGGAAACAAACTTGTGGTTTTAATGGTAGAAGCAATAATGTATTAAATTGATGATTAACCATTAAAATGGCATTTTTTTGTTTGTCATCTTGGATTGTTGAGGGCTCAAAAGTTCTGAGATGACAATGAGAAAAAATACGGCCTTTATCTGTATCAAAATCGATACTACTTTCCAGGTTAAATCAGGGGGACCCCCCAACGGACAATCGGACACATGCACCTTAATATTACTCATCGATGGGCCATTCAGCATTGGTTGCACTATATTTGCATCGTATATTGAAAAAAAAAGTCCCCTCATGATGGACTCACCCTGGTTTAAAGGTACAACGAGAGATTTTTGAGGCACCCAAATATTGTGTCATAATAGTAATTTCATATAGACTAGACACTCAATAGATTTCTTACCTTGTATTTGGCTACAGAAATGCCTTTAAAGAGAGGAATAAGGTGATTCTGATTTGCTTATATTTCAATATAAAACATAGGCTGAATTTCATATTTGCTCCTATGCGAAATTAGATATTTTAAAATTTCTGTATCAAAGAAACATTTCTCAGCTTAATCCTTTCAGGTGGGATTATTTTTGATGGAAAGCTTTACATCAGGGCAAAAATCAGCACTTTCGATTTTCTAGGGACACCTGATATGTGAAATCTCTCGTTGCACCTTTAAACCCGGGTCTAAAGTAAGACTACATTTGAGAATACATGAGCCTATTATATTGTATCACATTAAAAAAAAATTAACATAAACCTATATGCATTTAGTAATGGTTACTGATAGGTATAAGAAGATATCAGTAGCTTCTCACAATGCATTGCTTCCAATGGAGGTTTTTGTACAGGTACTGAATCTCTAACGATTCACATGACTGCCTGTACAAAAACCTCCATTGGAAGCAATGCATTGTGGGAAGTTACCGATATCTTCTCTTGGTAAATATGTTCATCCTGATTTCTGTAAAATGCATTGTCTATTAAATTGGTGTAATAAATCCAAGAGAGGAGTTTTATGATATGAATATTAATTTTCAATAGACAATATGAGATTCTGTATAAGTCCAATTTGATGCAATTAGAAACCTTGAATTTGACAAAAATTATGAATGTTGCTTTTCCATTGTAGTAAAAACACTGAAAAGGCCCATTCATTGAACTTCTTCCACAAAATTGGGCTCCTTGCCGATTTCAACTGGTATTCTCCAAGATTACACATGCTAACTTTAGAATACCATACCACAATTACCGCCCAACCCTAGTTATTGAATATACATGTGGCATTCTAAAGCGACACTGCACAATTTCACCAACATATGAATACTTTTTTAATTTGCTCACAAATGATAGTTTAGGCAATTGGAAAGAATAGAGATTTTACACATAAAAAATAGATTTAAGATAGGGGCATAATAAGAGGCTAAAGACATCCAGTTATGCATCTGCTAACTTTAAGTTTGCCTTAAGGCCAAAAAAAAATTGTTGTATTGGAGTAACGGGCCAGTGCTTGCAACATAGGGTAGGGCGGGCAGGGGCGCAGATTTTTTTTTTTTTTTACTTAATGCATTACTACATCAAATCATCACACCTAGTCGATGTAATGTATTAATTTGCTACTTTTGACTCTTATTATTGAAAATCTCTAAAGAGGAAGTGCCAAAGTACACCAGAACACAAAAAACCAATAAAATATTGAAAATCGGGGTTTTTAAAAATAAGGGTAAAAACAACTTGAAAAATAAGATTTTTGAAAATCAATTAAAAAAAATTAGGGTAGGTATACTTTGTGTTACGGGCTGATTTTCAAAATTAATAGGGTAGGGTGGGGTACTCCAATTACAACATTTTTTTTTTGGCCTAAGTTAATCAACAAATGTGTTTAATACAGGGATATCATAGACTCCTACCCATTGATATTAAAACCACAACAAGGGCACAGACCTGTCAAACAGGGTGCATGCATGGGAATCAACTCTGGTGTATGTTTTCTTATGGTGTTAAACACCACGTCCATCATCTGCTGAATATAATGTCGCCAGAGTTATTTAATTATAAAAATTGTTCTGTTTACCCATAAGGGCATTGATTTGGTTTTAACATTTTAGATGGGGCTAATGCATTATAAAAGCTTTACAACCAGGCAAATATATAAATTCTGAAAAATCTTGGGCATTACTCTATTTTTCAAATGGCCAGTGTTTCTTAAAAGACCCACTGCATGATTGTCATGGTAGGGTTTTTGAAAAAAAATCCACTAATAGGTGTCAATTATCGGGTTGAGATTCTGATTTAAAGAGCGAATGCCTGAGAGAGTCAGGCAGAGTAGGAGGTGAAGCATGGGGGTCGGCAAATTTGGTTTTTTTTCTACTTTAGGTGGAAACATGTGTCCATAAACATTTGCAATGATGGTAATAAAAAAGTTGAGTACCCCCCTACTGGTAGAATTATGACCCCCCTAAAAATTGACCGATGAGTATCTCCCAACACAGGGAAAAAAGGAAATATTCGCCTTTCAGACTGGTACCAATGGTAAACAGGGATATTTATTACTGCAGCCCAGATGGTGTCAGACAATGACTTTGAATCAACTGATGGGTGTCACCGTTGGCAGCAGGACTACAACGATGTCTGGCCTAGAATCTCACAAACCATGCCTAGCACATATTTTGCGCTATGAGGTGCCCATAATCTTGTGGTCTGACCGCGAGGCAGAAGGCCTAAAGCTGTTTATCCCGCAGGCGTATGTATTGTCCCTTGCAATGGACTGGACTATTGGAAAATTTAAAGTAATGTACATTATGTCCTGCTATAAAACTCCCTGACATACGTTAAGATTTTTTTTTCTGGCAATGTAGATGTGAGCTACAGATGTATTTGCTATTAATACGTAATTCTCCCTCGTAATGCCCGTAGCTAAAACCTGTAACCTAAAATTCACTCTAAGGCTGGTTTTCTCAAAGGAACCCTAACTTTTTAGACCCATGTTTGAATCAAATTAAGTCCTCTATGAATGAAACCTTGTTTCTCTCAACAATTCTCTAAAAATTGGTGGATAGATTATTAAAGTACTTGTTTTCCGATTTTATGTCTATTGTATTTTGTTCCCCCTCTACTTTGAGATAGAGCCTGCACTGTACATATGCTTCACCAGTTACTATTGAACAAACTGTGGTTTTAACTGGTAGAAGCAATAATGCTATAATTGATGATTAATAACCCGCGCTACCGAAGGGGGGTGTTCACCACCCCCCTTCTGTTTTATTGTCCCCGGCCTGCTAAAACCCCCTTTTTGGTCCAATTATTTAACGTAATGTCATTGACAGGTTTTTCTCCGCTCCTTTTCATCCAAAACACACATCCTCCGGGTTATGATAAGGATACAGGGTGATCCCAAAGTGATGGATGGGGGGGGTGGTAACACCCCCCCCTCCAGAAGAGATACCAACATGCCTACGCAAACAGGAACATCACAGACACTTGATTTTGTGACCAATAGATAGCTAATGGTCCTCCTCTTTCCAATTGCTACCAACTGAGTACCACATGCCTAGCATTACGTCACACACAATGACGTCATAAAGTAGCATGTCAGCAAACTGCCATTTCCATAGAGGCACACAGTGAAAAATTCAATTTTTTCGCCCAAAAACGTTAGGAACATCAGATTTCATGCGTTTTTGACTCTACTTGATGGGCAAATTACTAGGTTTTATATCATACCGACGAACATTTTAGAGCTAAATAAGGTTTTGATTCGCTAAAAATTGCGAAATATCACAATTTTCCACCCTATATTCAGTATTTTTCGTCATTTTCCTCAACATATGAGAGTCATGGTGACTCCATCATGGGATGTTAGTACTTATTTTGGTACCAATGGAACGAAACAAACTCTAAGCTTCCTTTGGTAACAACTTTACAGGAATCGGTTTTCGTACGAAAAATCACAGGGGGGTGGTCCACCCCCCCTTCGGGAGTTTTGTTACAAAAAAATGCTCAGGTAGACGAAGGGTAACCATTTAAAAATGGCATTTTTTGTTTGTATCCTGTGTTTTTGAGGGCTCAATTTCTTGCTGACAATGAGAAAAAATAACTGCCTTTCATCTGATATCAAAATCTATACTACTTCCAGGTAATCAGGTGGGGGCCCCAACGACATCGGAACATGCACCTTAAATTACTCATCGATGGCCATCAGCATTGGTTTCAACTTATATTTTGGCCCAATCGGTATATTGTACAAAAAAGGCCCCTCATGATGGACTCCCCTTGGTTAAAGGTACAACAAGAGATTTTTGAGCACCCAAATATGTGTCATAATAGTAATTCATATAGACTAGACACTACTCAATAGATTTCCTTACCTTGGGTATTTGGCTAATAAATGCCTTTAAAGATATGAATCAAGGTGATTCTGATTTCCTTATATTTCACTATAAAACATGCTGAATTTCATATTTGGCTCCTATGCGAAATTAGATATTTCAATTTTCTTCTGTACCAAAGAAACATTTCTCAGCTTAATCCTTTCGGTGGGATGTATTTTTGGTGGAAACTTTACATCAGGGCAAAAATCAGCACTTTTGATTTTTTAGGGACCCTGATATGTGAAATCCTCGTTGCAAAACTGTTTAAACCCGGGTCTAACGTTAGACTACATTGAGATACCTGAGCCTATTATATGGTAATCATACACAAATTAAACATAAACCTATAATGCATTTAGTTAATGGTTAACTGAATATATAAGAAATATCAGTAGCTTCCCACATAGAATTGCTTCATGAGGTTTTTGTACAGGTACTGAATCTCTAACGATTCACATGCTGCCTGTACAAACCTCCATTGGAACATGCATTGTGGGAAGCTAACCGATACTTCTCTTGGTAATATGTTCATCCTGATTTTCTGTAAATGCATGTCTATTAATTGGTTTAATAAATCCAAGAGATGAGTTTTATAATATGAATATTAATGTTTCCAATAGACCATAGGAAGATTCCTGTATAATCCAATTTGAAAAAATGCAATTAGAAACCTTGAATTGACAAAAATTATGCGTGCATGGATTTTCCATTGGCAGTAAACACTGAAAAGCCCATTCATTGAACTTTTTCCACAAAATTGGCTTGTCACGATTTGCAACTGGTATTCCAAGAACACGTGCTACACCTTTAGAATACCATACCACAATTACCGCCCAACCCTATTTTATGTGAATTATCCATGTTGTCATTCTAAAAGCGACCTGGCACAATTCAAAAATAGTGAAAATTTCTTAATCTGTACACAAATGATGTTTTAGGCTTGAAAGAATAGAGATTTTACAACATAAAAATAGCATTCAAGATAGGGGCAAATTATAAGAGGCTAAATACATCCAGTGAATTTGCATGCTCTTTAAGTTTGCCTTAAGGCCAAAAAAAATTTTTGTATTGGAGTAAACGGGCCATGTGCAAAATAGGGTAGGGCGGGCAATTTTTTTTTTTTTTTTTTTTTTTAATAATGCATTACTATATCAAATCATCACACATAGTCATGTAATGTATTATATTGATACTTTTGACTCTTATTATTGAAATCTTAAAGAAAAGTTACCAAAGTTACACCAGAAACAAAAAACAACAAAAATATTGAGAAAATCGGTTAAAAATCAGGGTACACACAACTTGAAAATAAGATTTTTGAAAATCAATAAAAAATTAGGGTATGTATACTTTTGTCATGGCTTGGGATTTTTCCAAATTGATAGGGTCAGGGTTGGTTAACTCCAATACAACATTTTTTTTTTGGCCTAATTTAATCAACAAATGTGTTTAATACATGAATATCATAGACTCCTACCCATTGATATTAACACCACAAGGTACAGACCATGCAAAACAGGGTGCATGCCATGGGGAATCAACTCTGTGTATGTTTGCTTTTTAACCACCACTTCCTCATCTGCCTGAATAAATGTCCCCAGAGTTATTTAATTAATAAAATTTTGTTCTGGTTTACTTACCCATAAGGGCATTGTTGGTTTTAATCATTATTGATAGGGCTAATGAAATAAAAGTTTACACCTGCACAATATATAATTTGAAACAAATCTTGAAGGCATATACTATTTTTCAAATGTCCAGGTTTTTCTTTAAAAACCCACTGCATGATTGCATGTAGGGTTTGGAAAAAAATCCATAGGTGTTCAATATTAGTGTTGGATTTCTGTAGTAAATAAAACATTTCACAGTTTTCCTGGCATCCCAAATGTATTCCACCAAAATTTCCAAGGTTATAACTGACCTGTATGAACATGCAAGTGTATTGCATCAAATGTTTATGTCCTGGTAACTGGTATAAACTATATGCCTCATACCACACTTTGATCAGACCAAATAGCAGGAAATTATTCAGCTATTCCTGTATGTCTGCAAAAGATCAACCCAAAATATTAGTAATAGTAAATCCATCGTTTTAAAAAATCCGGTTTGTTCCCATAACGGGGTTGCCTGATTCACCTCACACTGGCAACAACCTGGCAGCCAACCACCCTTACGTCCGTCCTTCCATCCACTTCACACCCGATTCAATGCAGCCTCCATCCCACCCAACCCTCCCACTCTCTTCCTCCACCTGCCTCTTCATGTCTTCTTTTGGACGTCCCCTCTCCTCAAACCTCCCCACCTCAACTCAAAGGCCCTTCTTAAGGCGTGCTCGTCATCCTTCCTCAAACAATGCCCATAGCCACATACCTATTTGCCTTCGCCAACCGGTTCAATCCCCTCTTCCAAATCCAACATCTGCTCTTATCATTGCTCTCTCTGTAATCCTCAGAATCCCCATCTCATTTTCGCTAAGACACCACGTCTCGCTCCCATACAGCATCATTGATCTCACATAACTCTTATACACATTCCTTTCATCTCAAGGATAATCTGTTTCCTTGCAACCACCCCCACATTCCCTAACTTCACCCACCCGTACCCTACCTTCCTCTAGCTGTCACAGCCCTTCCGCATCCACCAACCCTCACTACTCCTTGTCCCAAGCGCAACAGAACTTGTATTTTGTAAGTAGATTGAAGCAACAGATGCATGCGTCTTGAACCCCTCATTTTTGATACTACAGAAGTTTAAACACAATACAAAATTGATTTAATCCACAATGTCATTAGGACTGTCAATTTGTGGTATTGATCACAGTATATACTGATCAATAAATCATAGACTCAAAAACTACAAGGGGGGGGGACCAACCTAACATGTGGCCATTTCTGTTCTGGTAGAAAACTCAACCTGCTATCTTCAGTAGATAACATAACACCATCCTGGTAATCTCACCCACAAGGTGCACATAAATGTACTTTGTATCAACTATTTAAAGCGACCACCATATCAGTCCAGGAAAAATGCTGCTTACATTGTACTAAAAGGTGCTTGTCTGATCGTCTTTGAATCACCTCCCCTGACTTATTTACCCGGAAGTATCAATTTGTATATCAGATAAAGGGCTGTATTGTGCTCCTACATCCCGAAATGCATCTTCAATCCATGATTAACTATCAATATTTACAGTACTGCATAAGATATGTTGAAATCTTCTTTATATTGCTTCTACCATCAAAACCAAGTCCTGTTTCCGCATGATACTTATGATGATGGTATGCAAGTGCCAGACTCTACATCTAGTAAGAACATGTACCCAAAATTTGGGAACAGCACCTTTATATCACACCCTGTAAACAGTCAAAAACCACTTGTCTTTTATGATGTTTACAAACCTAATATGGTTTCTTTCTATTTTTTCATCCTAATACCTTCGAAACATTGTCAGTAGGTTTTTTACAAACACTCCAGTGCAAATTTAAGAAATTTGTAATCCTTAGCAAAATCTCTGTGACCCTAAATGGGTAATTTCATCGGTTGGAATACAGTTGCAAACGATGATACTTTGTTTATCTTGCATTTACAAAGTGAGACCCCTATCTGTCTTTGTTTCTACAGGGTTAGTTTATAGAGATGAGCACACCCATGCAAACACAATAGTGTGTGACACACACCCACCACAAAATGTACTTTAAAACAGACAGCCACGCAGGCAAAGACCCTTATGTACATGTAGGTGCTTAGTTAACCCAATGCCAGATGGTCTGTACAAGTAATTGTGATGAAATAGATAATAACAGTCTGAAAGCCTCATATTAGACTTTCAACACATTAAGCTTTAATCTGGTAGCACGCAGCCACAACCGGTTACGCTTAGGCTGGATTCAACTCCATAAACCTTTTTCTCAAATTCATGATAAATTAGCCATCCTCATAACCAAGAGACACAAAATTGAACCAACAATTAAGCACCGACACGACCAAAGGCGCACATCATTCGTCGCAGCAAATGCATCAAAAGGTTA
>JAMKCH010019800.1:0-71155 GCA_023653785.1 Ophioderma brevispina
GCTAACTTTGCGTGCTCTTCAGCGATTCTATCGTTAATTCGTGAACTTGAACATAATTTGAAGTTGTCTTGACAATGACTAATCAAAAGCTTGCAGTAAAAAAAATCAGTTACTTGAAGCAAATGTTTGCAGAATGCAAATCAGCTCCAGCGTTTTTGCTGTTAAGTTTTTTCTGCCAGTGAGATTGGGATGAAGCTTTGCTGCAAATACATTTTCTATGAACTGCTGCCAAACATTGGGGGTTTCATAAGAAAGAAAAACCACTCCAAAAAATGTTAGGACCAGTATCTTAAGTTAGAGCTATGTTGTGTGGATGCTGATAAGACAGAATGTCTGGCTTACTCTTTTGTGAAACAAAATAGGGAATGCTCCCACTGTCAAACATGCTTTATTCTGTCTTGCATGAAAAAGTGTTGTAACACAGTGAAGTGTGTGATCAATGGGGGAGTAGACATTTAGTTGTAAATACAATGAGCAGATTTGATTTAGTCCTATTTGGAGGGATTTTATATTATGTAAAACTCTTAGATGCCATGCATTTATGGAAGGACAACAATTTCCTTGTAAAATAGAGGATGTACTTGCTTAACATTATTCTCAGTTATAATGATAATGATGTGAATAGATACTGAAACTCATATGTAAATATAGGTAGTATATGTCTTCATGTAGTAGTCACAGTAGGGCAGTAGTAGATAGACCAGCAGACAGACAGGACAGCAGATGGAGGATAACTCGGCAGAGAACTAGTAGGACATGCTTTTAAAAGACTAACCACTATGTATTTTTATTTTGAAAAAATTCAATATGCTGTGTGACAAGATTTTGCAATTGTGCTTTTTTGTTTGCAGATCGATACCACAAAGACATTTTTCCAGAGTATGATGATCTTCCTCTTATTTAGTGTTTGACTAAGACACCCACGATTCTTGCAGAAAATCCAATGAAGTTGCAATTAGGAAATCTTACACCCGGTGGAATTTTAGTTTGCGTTCTGGTTGTAATTTGCATTCACATATTAAAAGGCAAGCAGGGGGTGAAGTTGAATTTCTGCAAATCAATGTGGATCAATGCGATTGAGCGATGTAAAGATAACTGGAAAAAATTGTGGGAAAAGAATCTCTGCTGGCTAATGAGTGTGGTATTTGCAACAAGAAGATTCTGACTCGGAGGACTAGAAGTGGTGCAGTGCTTGAGCGGATGTGCGGGGGAACCCCAAACTTCTGAGGTTCAGGTAAAAAAGGAATGACAAACTAGGGACGTACAAGATGGCTTCAAAGAGACGTAATCTGAGGACACTGACACCTGAAGATGAGGTGTTGACAATGATAATGAAATGAAAGGCAGAAGGTATGATGGTAGTGAAGATACTGGACATGATGTGGAGTTGGTGGTTGGAGCGATCACAGTGATGTTGACAACCAAATCTGTAAAAGAGGATGATGGGTATGGTCAAGGTTGAAGATGGTGGAGAATTGAGATTGACAAGAAACCACCAGCAGGAGGTATTGACAAGACTTTGTTGGCCCCAGATGTGCTGGAATTAAGGGCACACAAGAAGAACAAAGATGGTGAAGCCACAGTTGCATATTTTGTCACAACAGTTTGTAAAATAATGTTTTTCTTGCATGTGACCTTCACATACAAACAATGAAAAATCACTGAAGCCTTACCAGTTTGCAGTGATTGTGAGCAACGATTTATTGGCAAAACATTTGAAGAGACACGTCGCGAAACGCAAGCCAACATGAGAGGGTGAACAGGTCTGCAAGATTTGTAACAAATCATCTACCAGAAAGAATTGGTTAGAAAAACTATAGGATCAGGTTCATGCTCAAAAGCCCCTTTTAGATGCTCAATTTATACTGTACACAGGAATTTAAAGAAAAAGAGGATTTGAAAAGACATGAGGAGGATTCACTCGGGAGAGAAGCCGTACATGTGTCAGACATGTGGGGGAAAAAAATTTCTTAGATGTGAAGAACTTGAAGGCACATAAGAGAATTCAACAGGTGATTTTAGCTACTGCACATGGTGTCCAAAGTTCGCACCAACAGGGACGAACACGAGACAGATATTGAAAAAGGGCATTGCAAACACAGAAGAAAACAAACTGAGAAAAAAGTCACATTTGTGACAAATGCGGTGGTGCGTTCTCTACCAAAATTCTGCCTTACGCCGGCATTGCCAAATTCACACAAGGAAATATTGTTACCCTTGTGATATGTGCGATTTTTTTGATTCCAAAAAGGGAACTTGAAACAACACATCTCGTCAGTTCACAAAAAGCTGAAGCCGCACATAGGTCAATAATGCGGGAAGACATTTTGCTGAAGAGAGGAAGGGATAATCATGAAAGGACCTCACACGGGGAAGAAGCTATTCATGGGAAAATATGCGGAAAGCAGAGTACAAGAGTCGTGATGGGTATCAGTACCACAAGAAGACTCACACCGCTGAGTTTTTTTTTTTTTTTTTTTTTTTTTTTTTTTTTTTTTTTAAAGTTTGAATGTGAATCAATGCGGGTTTCGCACAATTCGTTCACAGAGAGCATGGAAAGAACACTACAAAAAAAGCAGCACTCAGAAAAGGCAGGGTCCTAATTATGATTGCCATCAAATGCAACATGTCTTTCATGCTAAAGCAAAGCCTTTCGTGACATACAGACAGCATAAGATGGGGTGGAGATAGTTACAAAAAAGCACATCGATGCTCACTGTGTGATTTTTCATCAGACGACAAGCGGGGCATTGAAGAAGGCATATGCAACGATGCCATGCAGAAGACCCTAGTTTTGAATGTGGGGGCGGGTACTGCAAAAAAAAGTCCACACCAAAGCCACACTGCATATCAATGTTGGAAAATCAGCATGTGAAATATTTTTTCACCTTCGCCTGAGCAGTCTCCAAAACTGAATCCCATCAACTGTAGGCCCTGCTACTGAGGCACGTGGTTAAAAAAGAAAGTCTAACAACACAAGTTCTTCAGCAGCCACAACATCAGTCCCCATTTCAGCCACGCCAGTTTCAACAATTCCCATTTCAGCATCTCGAACTAAAACACTTCTCTTTTACAGATGAGGATGTCATTGCAAGAGCAGTATTGGGATTCACTTCCTGAAATGTGGATCAAACAATTCTCTTGTTGATTATTCTGCTCACCAGCTCTTCTACACTATCATCAAATGCAACAACAACAGTCCTTCAACAGCAGTTTGCTGCTACAACTATCTCTCAGCAGTGCTTTCTGAAACAGTCTCTCCCACAACTATCACTGCTGCAAGTATAGAAGTGCTAGAGGCAGTATTATGGACTGCTTCCGGAGAGTTTGCAGGTCTTACAGGAAGTCACTGTTTCTCAACTAATGATCACCACTAAACCACATTTACTGTGAAGCTTTACATGCAAGTTACGTAATCATACCTAACATTTCTAGGCAATTTAAAAACATCTAAATCATTTTTGTTCTTTGTGTCACCTGCAAAAGATTGCCCAGGGACTTACAATCAGTCATTCTGTCTGCGATGGTGCCTGTCGGATGTTTTAAGGGTGATGACCCGATTAAGTCCTAAGCGTTTCATCTTGATAGAATGGCTTTCACCCCCAAACCCCATCGGTAAAAAAGTTTCACACTATAGGGTTCATCCCATTTTGACGTGAGCGCTTAAAAACATAATTTTGTAATCCCATAGAGTATGTGTAAATTAATATTAGGCACATTTAAGCTCATAAACACCCAATCAAACAGCCTTAGCACTAAGATTTTCAAGGTAAATTTAGCTTTCTTCTGATACCAAATGTTTTACTACTTCTAGGTCAAATCTGGGCGTCACTGGGGATGAGGCGATTAGCATTGGGGACCAGGGCCCTTTAAGTTGTGTTGTCTGATATTAAGTTGCAGGGAAGTTTTGATTGCCAGTCAAAACACTCAATACAATTGAAAACCATTATTCTTGTTGTAAGGATCTAAGGTGGGAAAATTGGTATCAAACATAATGATAAAATTGGATGATTTACGCCCAATATTTATTGGCTAAGATTGCTAGGGAAGTTTTAAAATATTGGGCTTGAATGCATCTCGCCCAATATTTGGTGTGCAACTCATAGCTCAAACCAATAAACAGGTGCTCACATCCATCAATTTTATACCAGACTTGGGTTATAGGTTTAGAGTCTGCAGCACCTTCCTTAGCTGATGTGGTCCAAGGTAACATTCATGTCAAGGTATCTCAGGTCAAGTTGTAAGAAGAAGTTCGTGGTAATCACAAAAGAAGGGTAAACCTAGTGGTTGAAGAACCACCTTGTTTTTAAAATAACATGAGATGAATTCCCAAAAAAATTTGTGACCCATGTATGGGCCTGTATGGTAAGGGCTGGGCTCACTCCACATCAGCAATAAACCGGAATGTAAGAACAGAATATGCGAAGAGGTAAAATTTTTTGCGCAGAGAGGTTGACCAGAAAAAATCTGCTTAAAGGCATTGATTGGAAAAAAACAGACATGGGAATGAACCACACAGCCCAACCGGCAATAATGAAGCCATCTTGAAACCTGATACATAACCCGGATATGTTGGTTTCTTCAATTATTTTCCTTTTATGGCTTCTTATCTTTTACTTCTTAAAGCGACATGAGGAGATTTCCTAGAAAGAAGCGCCCCAATTTTTGCTTCCGAACCCCTGTTTTTTTTATATATTTGGAATGCTACCAATGGATTAGATCACACCTGAAGTGAATAAGCCGAATACGCCGTTCTTTATGTAATAGGATGATGATTAGTACTTTCTGTAGTGCACGACCCGAAAGTCAAAGCACGGGCTTCTATTGGGGAACGAGTTACGATAGTTGGCCCAGTTCAAAACAAGGTGTGCGGTTTTCTTTTGCACCTCTGTTTGTCCAATACATCCTTCGAAACGTCTCGGTAGTGGGTTCAAACGATCGTGAATGAATTTGGAGAGAAATTCGTGTTATCCTAAAAAAATCAATCGCCTGTCACTTAAAACTATTTTTTTTTTTACTCTCTGAAAAAATACTATTTTTATTGGAACCAACTATGATATCCCCAACTGATTTTGTCTCAATGTGCAGGGTTGTAATGAGCATCTTCTAGGAATGTCGTGACACAGCATTTTGTAAAATATAGTATGGTAAGCCAATTTTTTAAAATGTTAGAGTATGAAAGGGATTCCATATTTGTTTTTAATTTCTAAAGGAAAGTTACAACCATTTCATATTGTACGAGGAAATACTGTTACATAGAATGCAGTTATGTAATGTAAGCAGCTTCTTCTGAGCAGGTGGCAAAAAGGGGAAGGAAAATATTTTCGGGACAAGCATATATTTAAGTCAATTGGTGCATATGGGCCTTGTGCTTTTCACTGTTTACATGCATGTGCAGAAAAAGCAATAAATTCCATGGGGGAGGGGGAAAGAGGCGGGAAAGATTCCCAATGAGGGAAGCCCCCCCCTTCCCTTGGTTACGTCACTGAGGAATGGGATCGTGTCGCAGAAAAAAGAAGGATTTTGTAATTAGAAAATTATTATCGGAGATCTCCGGCTAACAACGGGCTGCTGGAAACAACGTTCCTTCCAATATGAGATAGCTGGGAAATTGCGTCATTGTACGTGTTCTACACTCATCCATTGGTTGTTTTGTCAGTAGGCAAGTTAAGTAGAGGTTCATTTTCGTGAGGTGGCACAATTTATTCATTTCGGATATTAATTTGGCGGTTTCCAAGTCCGCCATTAAGTTACCAAAATAGCCGATTCCAGGCTTCTAATTACAAAAAACGCTTCTTTTATTGACAAATCCATTTGGGTGAGGGCAACATGTGGTCCAGTGGATCAGCGCTCGGGCCCGCACGCCAAAGGTTGTGGGTACGAGCCCCCGCTGGGGCCAATGTGTTTCGCCCTTTGAGTAAGGCGCTTTACCTCAATTACTCCTCTGCACCGCAGTGGCTTAACAGCTTTTTTTTCGGTGGGGGGGGGCACATAGATTTCCAGGGGGGCAAACATAGATTTAAACATTGTTGGTATCGGGTATGGCCTATGTAAATCACTATTTCGGGGGGCAAAGATTCCCCCACAGGGGGGCAGCTGCCCCCGCCCCCTCTGGTTACGACTGCTACCCATGGTATAAATGGGTACCGGTATTATTCAATGCTGGGAAAGGTAACAGACTAGCTGTAGATGAGGTGTGGCAATCCCCCTACAACAACATATGGTGGAGTCTGACACAATCGCTTCGAAAGAGAGATGGCACTCCGTTCATGGTGTACACAGGTCCGTCCCCTTTACCCCTTTACTTTTTTACACATTTGAGCATGTCACTCGCCGAGTATAGTTTGGCAGATATTACCAACACAACTTAAGTTGCCAAAATATCATAAGTGTGGGAAAAGTATTTGGATCCAAAACATAATGATAAATTGGTTGATTTTCACCCAATATTAATTGGTCTTTAAGCTGTAATGACGTATTTTAAAATATTGGGCTTTGACTGCATCTCGCCCAATATTTGTGCAACTCATAGCTCAACCAATATAATTACATGTGCATCCATCAATCACATTTTAGGTTAACAGCACTTGGGTTATAGGGAGTAGTATGTAGCACCTTCATAGCTGATGGTGGTCAAGGTAACTATATCATGGTCAAAGGTTATCTAGGTCAAGTTGTAAGGGAAAGTTCATGTGGTAATCACAAAAGCAGGACAACAGTAGGAGTTTGAGAACCACCTTGTTTTTAAAATAACATGAGATAATTCCACCAAAAAATTGGGACCCAATGTATGTGGCTGTATGTAAGGGCTGGGCTCACTCCACATCAGCAATAAACCCAGAATGTAAGAACAGAATTATGGGACGAAGGTATAAATTTTGACACCGTCAGCTTTTTTTCGAGTGACCAGCAAACCATCTGTCTCTAACAGGACATGATTGAGACTTTAAAAACAGGACCTGGAATGAACACAAGCCCAAACCGCCCAATCCTAATGAGCCATCTTTGAAACCGATTACATATATCCCTGATATGTATGGGTTTGCTCATGCACATTATTTTCCCATTTATGGCTTAAAGAGAATCATGAGGAGATTTCCAGAAAGAGCGCCCCCATTTTTCTCGAACCCCTGCTTACTTTTATTATATGTTTTGAACTGCTACCAAGGTTATTAGATCACACCTGAAGTGAATACGCCGCATACGCCGTCTTTTATGTAATAGGATGATGATTTAGTATTTCTGTCGGAACGACAGAAGTCAAAGAACGGTCTTATATGGGGGAACCATTACCGATAGTTGGCAAGTTCAAAACAACAAGGTTTGCGGTTTTTCTTTTGCACCTGCTCGTCCAATTTACTCCTTAGAACCGTTCTCGGAGGTGGTCTTCAACCGATCCAGTGAAATTTGAGAGAAATTCTATTTTCCCCTAAAAAAACATAATCTCCGTCACTACACAAATATACTCTCTGAAAATACTTATTTTATTGACCAACTATGATATCCCAACATGATTTTGTCTCAATGTGCTTTAGTTTGTAATGGCATCTAGGAATGTAGTTACAAGCCTTTTGGTTAAATATCCGTATTGGTAAAGCCAATTTTAAAATGTAGATTGTATGAAAGGGATTCATATTTTTGTTTTAATTTCTACAAGGAAGTACAACCATTTCCTATGTCATAGTAGGACTATGTTACATAGAAGCAGTATGTAAGCAGCTTCTTCTGAGCAGGGACAAAAGGGGACTTTCTGATTTTCACGGGACAAGATATATTTAAGTCCATTGGTGCAATCACTGGGAACCTATTTGTGGCTTTCACTGTTATATCAGTGCATGATGCAGAAAAGCACTTTAAAGTTCCATGGGGGAAAGAGGCGGGAAAGATTCCCAATGAGGGAAGCCCCCCCTTCCCTTGGTTACGTCACTGAGGAATGGGATCGTGTCGCAGAAAAAAGAAGGATTTTGTAATTAGAAAATTATTATCGGAGATCTCCGGCTAACAACGGGCTGCTGGAAACAACGTTCCTTCCAATATGAGATAGCTGGGAAATTGCGTCATTGTACGTGTTCTACACTCATCCATTGGTTGTTTTGTCAGTAGGCAAGTTAAGTAGAGGTTCATTTTCGTGAGGTGGCACAATTTATTCATTTCGGATATTAATTTGGCGGTTTCCAAGTCCGCCATTAAGTTACCAAAATAGCCGATTCCAGGCTTCTAATTACAAAAAACGCTTCTTTTATTGACAAATCCATTTGGGTGAGGGCAACATGTGGTCCAGTGGATCAGCGCTCGGGCCCGCACGCCAAAGGTTGTGGGTACGAGCCCCCGCTGGGGCCAATGTGTTTCGCCCTTTGAGTAAGGCGCTTTACCTCAATTACTCCTCTGCACCGCAGTGGCTTAACAGCTTTTTTTTCGGTGGGGGGGGGCACATAGATTTCCAGGGGGGCAAACATAGATTTAAACATTGTTGGTATCGGGTATGGCCTATGTAAATCACTATTTCGGGGGGCAAGATTCCCCCACAGGGGGGCAGCTGCCCCCGCCCCCTCTGGTTACGACTGCTACCCATGGTATAAATGGGTACCGGTATTATTCAATGCTGGGAAGGTAACAGACTAGCTGTAGATGAGGTGTGGCAATCCCCCTACAACAACATATGGTGGAGTCTGACACAATCGCTTCGAAAGAGAGATGGCACTCCGTTCATGGTGTACACAGGTCCGTCCCCTTTACCCCTTTACTTTTTTACACATTTGAGCATGTCACTCGCCGAGTATAGTTTGGCAGATATTACCAACACAACTTAAGTTGCCAAAATATCAAATTTTGAAAATGGGGGGCACTCTTCAAAAAATGTGTTTATTTGCTTTATATCAATTTTCGATTTATATTATTTTCACATTCAAGGACCTGTTTCGATTTCCAGTAGGGCAGTAGATTTACCTTGGTTCACAGTAGGGCAGTAGATGGACCTTGTTTCACAGTAGGGCAGTAGATGGACCTTGTTTCACAGTAGGGCAGTAGATGGACCTTGTTTCACAGTAGGGCAGTAGATGGACCTTGTTTCACAGTAGGGGAGTAGTTTGACCTTGTTTCACAGTAGGGCAGTAGATGGACCTTGTTTCACAGTAGGGCAGTAGATGGACCTCGTTTCACAGTAGGGCAGTAGATGGACCTTGTTTCACAGTAGGGAAGTAGTTTGACCTTGTTTCACAGTAGGGCAGTAGATGGACCTTGTTTCACAGTAGGGCAGTAGATGGACCTTGTTTCACAGTAGGGCAGTAGATGGACCTTGTTTCACAGTAGGGCGGTAGATGGACCAGCAGACAGACAGACAGATGGGGATAACTAGGCAGAGACTTAGTAGACATTGCTTTTAAAAAAAGACTTTAAAACACTTTCATTTTCATTTTGACAAAATTCAAGATTGCTGTGACAATATTTTTGGCATTTGTTTTTTGTTTGTTTGCAGCATAATATCCGTGGCATTTTAACCCGAGTATGATGATCATCATCTTATTTGCAGTGTTTGACTAAGGCACCCAAGATTCTTGAAGAAAGTCCTTGAAGTTGCAATTGGGCATCCCAACCCTGTTGAATTTTAGTTTGGTTCTGGTGTGCTTTGCATTCACAAAAGGCAAGCCTGGGGAGTTGAATTTCTGCAAATCATGTGGAATCACTATGCGATTAAGAGATGCTAAAGATCAACTGGAAAAATTGTGGGAAAAGAAATCGCTGCCAGCTAATGAGTGTGGTATTTGCAACAAGAAGATCCCGACTAGGAGGACTAGAAGTGGTGCAGTGCTTGAGGCTGCGGAACCCAAAACTTCTGAGGTTCAGAGTAAAAAGGAACTGAACAAAACTAGGAGACGTACAAGATTGGCTTCAAAGAGAAGTAAATCTGAGGACACTGGCACCTTGCACATGAGTGTTGACAATGATAATGCAACTGAAAAGAACTTAGAAGGCAATGATGGTAGTGACGATGACTGGACTGATGTGGAGTTCGGTGGTTTGAGTGATCACAGTGATGTTGACAACAAATCTGTAAAAGAGGATGAGGTGTCTGGTCAAGGTGAAGATGGTGAGATTGACAAGAAACCACCAGCAGGAGGTATTGACAAGACTTTGTTGGCTCCAGAGGTGCTGGAATTACTGGGCAATCAAGAAGAACAAGATGGTGTAGCAAAGTGCATTTTTTGTCACAAACAGTTTTGTAAAATAAATGTATTTCTTAAGCATGTGACCTCACACACAAAAAATGAACAAATCACTGAAGCTTACCAGTGCAGTACTTGTGAGCAACGATTTGTATTGGCTAAACATTTGAAGAGACACGTCGCGAAGCACCACGACCAGGGTGAACAGGTCTGCAAGATTTGTAACAAATCGTCTACTAGAAAAATTGGTTAGAAAAACATGCACAGGTTCATGCTCAAAAGCCCCTTTTTAGATGTTCACGTTTGTACTGTACACAGGAATTTAAAGAAAAGAGGGATTTGAAAAGACATGAGAGGATACACTCGGGAGAAAAGCCGTACATGTGTCAGACATGTGGGAAAAAATTTCTTAGATGTGAAGATTTGAAGGCCCATAGGAGAATTCACACAGGTGATTTTATCTATTGCACATTGTGTCCAAAGTTTCGCACTAACAGGGAGCGAACACTGAGACAGCATATGAAAAATGTGCATACAAACAAACAGAAGAAACCAACTGAGAAAAGTCACATTTGTGACAAATGCGGTGGTGCGTTCTCTACAAATTCTGCCTTACGTCGGCATTGCCAAATTCACACTAAGGAAATATTGTACTCTTGTGATGAGTGTGATTTTTTTGCATTCCAAAAAGGGAACTTAAAACAACACATCTTGTCTGTTCACAGAAAGCTGAAGCCCTACAAATGTCAATACTGTGGGAAGATGTTTGCTCTAAAGAAAGATCTGGATAAACATGAACGGACTCACACAGGGGAGAAGCCTATTCATGTGAAATATGTGGAAAGCAGTACAAGAGTCGTGATGGGTATCAGTACCACAAGAAGCTTCACACTGCTGAGTACAAGTTTGAATGTGAACAATGCGGCTTTCGCACAATTCGTTCACAGTCCATGAAGGAACATTACAAAAAGCAGCACTCTGAAAAGGGTCCTAATTATGATTGTATCAAATGCAACATGTCTTTCATGAATAAGCAAAGCCTTTCGATGCACAACAGACAGCATAAGGATGGGGTGGAAATAGTTACAAAAAAGCACATCCGATGCTCAATGTGTGATTTTTCATCAGACGACAAGCGAGCATTGAAGAAGCATATGCAACGATGCCATGCAGAAGACCCTAGTTTTGAATGTGGGTACTGCAAGAAAAAGTTCCACAACAAAGCACAGTGCATATCACATGTGAAAAATCAGCATGTGAAATATTTTTCACCTTCGCCTGTAGCAGTCTCCAAAACTGAAATCCCATCAACTGTAGGCCCTGCTACTGAGGCACGTGGTAAAACAGAAGTCTTAACTAACACAAGTTCTTCAGCCGCCACAACATCAGTCCCCATTTCAGCCACGCCAGTTTCAACAATTCCCATTTTAGCATCTCAAACTAAAGCACTCTCTAACTCAGTCGTCTCTATTACAGATGAGGATGTCATTGCAAGAGCAGTATTGGGGATACTTCCTGAAAGCGGATCAAACAATTCTCTTGATGTGTCACGTTCAACAGCCTCTTCTACACTATCTTCAAATGCAACAGTTCCTTCAACAGCAGTTGCTACTACAGCAATCTCTACAGCAGTGCTTTCTGAAACAGTCTCTCCCACAACTATCACTGCCACAGATATAGAAGCTGCTAGAGCAGTATTAGGACTGCTTCGAGAGAATACGCAGGTCTTTACAGAAGTCACTGTTTCTTCAAATAACTGATCACCACTAACCACATGTGAAGTTTTACATGCAAGTACCTAATCTTTACCTAGAGCAATTTAAAAATTTCTAAATCATTTTTGTCCCTTGCAAGGATTGCAGGAGGTACATACTAATCAGTCATTCAGTCTGCTTGGGTGCCTGTCTGGATGTTTAAAGGGGGATAACCCGATTTAAGTCAATAAGTTTTTCATCTTGATAGAATGGCCTTCACCCCAAAACCCCATCTGTAAAATTTCACACCGATATTTCATCCCATTTTGACGTGAGAGCTTAAAACATGATTTTGTAATCCCCATAGAGTACTATGTAAAATTAAAAGTGTGTGTTCCAATCGTCTTTGCTCTCCAACATTTACTAGGAAGTAGTATCGATTTTGATACCAGATGAAAGACCATATTTTTCTCATTGTTGTCCTGAAATTTGAGCCCTCAAATACATTTCATTCCCAAGATAAACAAAAAAATGCTGTTTTAATGGTTAATCATCAATATTAGCACGGTACTCATAGGCTTTGCAATATGCATTAGTGCTTCTACCATCAGAACCGCAAGTTTATTGCCTATGGTACTTGATGGGGCATATATGCAAGTGCCAGGATCTCATATCAAGCAGAGAACACAATAGACAAGAATCAGAACAAACGCCTTTAACATTGGTCCATTTTTAACATCCAAATCAAACATCCTTTAGCCCTAAGATTTCAGTATTTTCATAGGGTTAAATTTAGCTTGCTTCTGATACCAAAATTTTTACTACTTTTAGTAAAATCTGAGGTCCCTGGGGATGAGGCTATTGGCGATTGGACCATGCATGACCCTTTAAGTTGTGTTATCTGGACGTTGCATGAAAGTTTTGGCGTCTTTCAAAAACATTCAATCCAATTAGCATATGGGGGTCAAAGGTTACATTCCATGGTCAAAGGTTATCTCAGGTCAAGTTGGTCCAGTGGATAATGCGCCTGACCTGTGCCCCAAAGGTTTGAGTTCGAGCCCCGCTGTGGCCAATGTGTTTCGCCCTTGAGTAAGGCGCTTTACCTCAATTACTCCTCCCTACCCAGGTGTATAAATGGGTACCGGCATTGCCGGGAAGGTAGCAGACTCCCTGTTATAGGAAGTGTTGGAGGCCCCCCTACAGCAACTTTATATGGTGGAGTCTGGCCCAATCGCTTCGAAAGAGAGATGGGCACTCCGTTCCTGTGTACACAGGTCCGTCCCCTTTACCTTTACTACTCATTGCGTGGACGGCATGTATTAAGCTATATACCAATGGAAAGCTTATGACCTCAGGATGCCAAAAATATCTTTTCCAAAAAAAAATAATTGTGTAATATAGCCGCTATAAACCAAAAACTAACCCTATATTTCATTGCGATTTTACGCCCAAAAATACGCTTAAGCTTTCCTTCTTTGACCTTGGCAAATTTGGTGACGTAGGCGATTGAACAAGTCTTGTTGCACAATGCATCTTCCAATGCAAAGAAACCCTGAATCGCTCCTCTTCTCCTGCATTGTATTTCGCCAATATAGCGATAAATGTTAGTTGACTAGGTTCCTTGATCTCTGTTGATTGGTAATTATAAATTCCCAGCTTCATAAGTGTGCAAGAAATGTGAAAAAATTGCATGAATTCTCATCGCTTTCGATGAATCGTGAGTAGCGAGCAGAGCTCAGAGCTAGCTGTGTTTAGTGTAAAGAGTGAGATTTTGACCACCACTCATGCTCCTGGAGCATAGATTGTGGCAACCATTCCAGAGCGGAGCTATTCATTATATTGAGCACTGACCACAATAGCAGTAGCGATTTCCGTAAATGTTTTCAAGGATTAGAATTGCAAATTTGGCACACCAATCCTCACTGGTCTTGTGGTTAGGTAGCTGATCTCATGATACAGTGGTCTCGGGTTTGAATCTCGCTACTGCTTCTTTTAAAATATATAAAATTTTCATAATTTTTTTCAGGTTAGAGGGAAAAATTCCAAGTAAAAAAAAATAAGAAAAATAGTTGACCTTTGAGGTTAGTAATGGAGACCTGCTCCTGGAGCATGGGTGGCGGTCAAAAACTACCGTGTGCGTAAAGACACGTCTCTTCCATTGATTTACGTTACACCCTATTATGCTAACCAATGGAATTGCATGAGGTATAGGCGCTATCACTCTGAGGCGCTATCAAGGGGAGTAACAGTGAATATCTTAATCTACTTTTCTCAGACCAGGAAACAGTCAATCAATTATGCTTATTGAACCTTTTTTTAATGAATCACTGTTGGCTTTGCTATTGGGTTTCCGGTAAAGTCTTGGCTCATGGAGCGTAACATGCCGGTAATTACTTTAACTAGCGACAATTTGTCTACCATAACAAATTGCAGCAATACTGCAAAGCACAGCTTCAGTATAAAATGCCGACTGAACCGCCTTCCCTGGTGACTGAGTGTGATAGAGCCATCAAATATACCAGATGCTTCAGCAGACAGTTATCTGTATCTGTATTGCTCATAATTCTGATTTAGTGGAGCAAATTTTAAGAAAAGCGAGCAATACAATTGAATGTGATTTTATTTACTTGCATCGACGATTACACAATCGGTGACGTCACCACTTCACAGTGCCCAAGTCAATATAATATTGACTTTCGCTGAAGCGGTGTTGCTAGAAAGACAATTTTCATTTTGGCTCTTGTACCCAAATCGTGAGTAGCATAAATATGACACGGTTACATATAAAATCGCAATAAATTAAGCTTTCCATTGGTATATAGCTTAATATATGCCGTCCGAGCAATGAGTATCACCTTTAACATATGTTACATTTACCAGTGACCCTCTATGTTTTGACCACTGCACATCGTATTGAAAGTAGAGCACACAGTATTAAGAATGCACATACAAGGAGTGCTGCGAAGTTTAATTGCTGTGTGCCTATCACAAACCGCTCTCGCCTGTAAAAAAATACAGATCGGCACAAATCGAGTATAGTGCAATAAGGGCCTATGTTGCCTTTACTGTTATATCAGTGTATGTGCAGAAAAAGCACTTAATTCCACTGGGGAAAGATAGTTGGGTCATTTGGAGCAATTCTGTGACCGTGGAGAGCAGAGCATCATTTTTGAGTGGATTTGTCTTCTATGAAGGTTAATGAACAAATTTAGCGGGGTGCCCCTCCTGAAAGTGTGAGCGGAATCCAGGAGGGGGGAAATTAATAATACAGGGGTCAAAAATGAAAAATGCTTGGACTGCTGTAAAAAGGTAACCAGAGTGTTTGTCTTGTTACAAGGATTAAAAAATGGTATAGTTTGTATTACTTAAAACTTATGGTTATGGAGATATAACACAAAAATCATCACATGTCAAAGCCTAAAGGGGGAATATTACAATATAAGTGCTGATAGGATTGTGCGCTTGGCCGGCTGCCGACCTAGGTGAAGCGAAATGATTGTGACGATTTCCTGATGGCAGCGTAATAATTGGCAACAGCGCTTTGCCTACTTGTGTAAAAGGCGCTATATAAAACTCATTATTATTATTATTATCACGAAAGGGTAAATCTTAAATATTGCTCGGATTTCTGCAAAGATGGGCTCAAATTGTTCATCTTTCCTCAGGGACTGCAACAAAGACATTTTGTTCTGTCTAACATATTTTTAAAATTGGAGATCAATAGAGGTCAATGGGGTTGACGTAGTTTGTCAATTATCGCAATAAACAAATACAAATGAAAGTGTCAACTGCTTTTGTTACAATCCCCGGGGCTTGGTACATTTGCAATGTCAATCCTTGTTTTTAGGGATATATTTCATCTGAAGTCCTGGCTTAAGGTATCTTTGCTTGGGTAAAATCCTTGTTTAGTGTCGGTTTGATGAGATTTCGGCATCCTAGCCTCGGGTCATTTTTGAGAGTCAATTCATGCGGATGCTTACAACATTTACAGTGGCCGCCTGTGTCTGAATTGGGGGTGCCTATCACCCCATGTGTGAAATTTTTTGTGGACGCCAGCTGTAGCTGGAGGAACACTTCTAGCAATCCGTGCATTGACCTTGTTTCATAGTGCCCAGGTCAAGGATTGATCCACCTCCCTCCCTTAAAAAATAAACTTTTAAAAATCATCTCCATATGCAAGGTAATACACAGAGGCAACTGTTTAATGTCAAAATATATGGTAAGGTCCTCTATGGGAAATTGATCCCAAAGTCAAGTTGTAATAGGTTCAAAGAACAAAATTTTACAAAATGCTTCCAATTGAAATTATTTGGGTATATGCTTAGGACATAAATATTTTAAAAATACTTTCAAATGATATGACTACATTTCGCATCAAAGGTCAAAAAAGGTTAATTTACATTTTTTTTTTTTAAAGACTGAGTGAGCTACAAGCTCCTTTGGGCGGCTTGTTTTTGTTGACTTTGCTTATATCATCATAATTTCCATAATATAGCATTGCAAATAGGTATGTAAATAATAATACTGGATGTAGACTGTCAATATGGAAAGTATTTTTGATGGTGTCTGGTTGGTTGTCGGACTTCGAAAAGTGGACCTTTTTTTGAAAAGTTGGACCTTTTTGTTAAAAAGTGGACTTTAGCCCCCTAAAATGGTACTTTTTTGGACTTCAATCATCACCATAAGTGGAGATTTTGTGTCAAAATTTCGCTCTAAATTTTGAACCTTTTTATCAATATTTCAGCAAAAAGTGGAACCTTTTTGCCCCTTTTTGGATTTGAGGGGTGGTGCGGCTGCACCCCCTGCATATTGGCCATCGGGTTCAGTGGGGGGAGGCCACACACAAACAGGATTGACACACAAATCAAAAGTAAAGAGAGCACATTAAGAAACTTGGAAACAATGTATCTAGTTGGGAATAGTGTTTTTATACACATCTCTATGGACTCTGATATCCCCAACATTTTCCCACAATGCTACGTGTCACTAGGCTGGCTGATTTGATGAATATGCACACGTCATCAGCACTCATGCTTTTCGCACCTCTGCAGACCTTCAATTTGATACCCAAAATATGTCATTTGAATGTTTTTTTTTTCAGGAAAGTTGGGGTTGCAACCATCCCCCACCCTTAGTAAGACATTTTACAAAATATGCATGTGAGGGACAATGGGTAATGCACAACACTATAGTAGCTTTATAAACAAAATTTTCTGCCCTAATTCTCAAAATGTTTCTTTTGCAAAAACTCTACTACATAATCTCTACATAAAACATGTGAAGTACTAGTAATTCCTTTTGTAGGAATATGTATTTTATATCAATGCTACATTTATTTTTCTCAGAATAGATGATGAAAGAATTTTCAAAACCATCAAACCTTAATATACATTTTTATTATTTCTGAAAATTGACCAAAGTCAAAACTACAATGTTAAATTAACCTTTATTTGACCTTTGATCTTGAACTGTAGGTTGTATCAATTTAAAAGTGGAGTATCCTATTGTGAGAATGCAGTATCGAATCGCTCATTTTATATCAATGCTACATTTATTTTTCTCAGAATAGGCAATCAAAGAAGTTTTCAAAACCTAGATTAATCCCTTGAATATACATATTTTCATTTATATTATTTCTGAAAATTGACCAAATTTAAGATTACTCTGACAATATATTTTTGGCAATTTGTTTTTTGTTTGCTTACAGGTACATACCAGGCATTTTCCAGAGTATGATGAACTTCGTCCAATTTAATGTTTGAGTAATGCACTCAAATATTCTGGAAGAAAATTCACAGCAAGAACTTCACAATTTGCCACTCGGTACACCCATGTAATGGTACACTCCTGCAACACACTTTCTTTGTAGTGTGGTTTGCATTCACATGAGAGGCAATCATGGGGAAACTGAATTTTTGCACGTCATGTGGATCAATGCGATTAAGGGATGCTAAAGATCAACTGGAAAAATTGTTGAAAAAGAAATCGCTGCCAGCTAATGAATGTGGTATTGCAACAAGAAGATTCCGACTAAGAGGACTAGAGGTAGCGCAGTGCTTGAGGCTGATGTGGAACCCAAAACCACTGAGGTTACAAGTAAAGAGGAACCCAACAAAACTAGGAGACGTACAAGATTGGCTTCAAAGAGAAGTAAATCTGAGGAGACTGGCACCTTGCAGATGAGTGTTGAGGATGTTAATGAGACTGAAAAGAAAGATGATCCACAAGTTACCTTAGAATGCAATGAAGGAAGTGATGATGACTGGACTGATGTGGAGATTGGTGGTGTTGATGGTGGTGGTGGGAGTGATCACAATGACGATGACAACAATGACAACTCTGTACTGGATGGTGAGGAACAAGATCAAGGTATAGATGGTGTTGAGGATCCAGATCAAGATGATGGGAATGATAAGAAGCTACCAGCAGTTAGAATAAACAAGACTTTGTTAGCCCCAGAAGTGCTGGAATTAATAAGCAACCGAGAAGAACAAGATAATGTAGTACAGTGCATATTTTGCCATAAAAGTTATTGTCAAATAAATGTATTTCTGAAGCATGTGACCTCCCACACAAAAACTAAGCAAATCAAAGAAGCTTACAAGTGCAGTTCTTGTGAGCTACGATTCAAATTTGTTAGAAGTTTGAAGAAACACATGTTGACCAAACATCGTAAATATCAAACCTGCAAGATTTGTAACAAATCATCTGCTAGAAAAAATTGGTTACAAAACCATGCACAGGTTCATGCTGAGAAGCCCCGGCTTAAATGCTCTTATTTATACTGCACACAGGAATGCAAAAATAAAAAAGAGTTAAGAATACATGAGATGATACACTCAGGAGAAAGACCACACAAATGTCAGACTTGTGGAAAGGGATTTATTAGACGTGTAGATTTGCGGGCCCATGAGAGAACGCACACAGGGGATTATATCTACTGTACATTGTGTGATACATTCCGCACTAACCGGGAGGGAACACTAAGACTGCATATAAAAAAATTCCATTCAAATATACAAGATCATAAACCAACTGAGAAGAAACACATTTGTGACAAATGTGGAAGTGCGCAATCTTCAACTACTGCCCTGACGCGGCATCGCCTGATTCACACCAGGGAAATATTGTATAAATGTGATGAGTGTGATTTTACTACACCCCACAAAGGGAGCTTACCACAACACATCTCAACTATTCATAGAAAACTGAGGCCACACAAATGTCAATACTGTGAGAAGTCATTTGCATTGACGGGAACGAGGAATGAACATGAAAGGACCCATACAGATGAGAAGCACTATTCGTGTGAACTTTGTGGAAAACAGTACAAAAGCCGTGATGGGTTTAGATACCACCAAAAGCTTCACTCCGCTGAATACAAGTTTGAATGTGAACACTGTGGCCATCGCACGATTCGTTCTCGTGAGATGAAACTACATCACAAAAATTGTCAATCAAAAAATGGTTCTGCTTATGTGTGCATGAAATGCAACATGTCTTTCTTGAATCCACAGAGTCTTTCAATGCACAATAGACAGCATAAGGATGGGGTAGAAATAGTCACGAAAAAGAGCCAGCAATGTACGTTGTGCGACTTTTCATCACACAGGAAGAAAGCATTGACGAGGCATATGCAAGCATGCCATTCAGAGAAGACCGCTTTTGAATGTGGGTATTGCAAGAAGAAGTTCCTTAAAAGAGTGCAGTGTGAAATGCATGTCAAGAACCACCATTTGAAGTATTTATCACCCTTGTCTGCAGAAAACCCCGAAACTGAAAATATCCCAATGGCATCAGCAGCCGCAACATCAGGCCCAACTTCAGCTGTCCCTGTTTCAACAGTTACCATTTCAGCTGCTAATTTTGAAACAGCCTCTACTACAGCTATCTCTAACACAGATGCACAGGAAGCTGCTGCAACTGAGGAAAATTACATTTGCGACAAATGTGGTGCCACATTCCTTCAAATACTGCCTTAAACCAGCATTGCCGAATTCACAACAGGAAATTGTACAATTGTGATGAGTGCGATTTTACTACAGTCCACAGAAGCAGCTTGCCACTCCACATCTCATCTGTTCACAGAAAGTTGAGGCCACACAAATGTCGATACTGTGAGAAGTCATTTCCTTGGAAGAAAACCAGGGATGAACATGAAAGGAGCCATACAGATGAGAAGTATTCGTGTGAAATTTGTGGAAAACAGTACAAAAGCCGCGATGGGTTTAGATATCACAAAAAGCTTCACACCGCTGAATACAAGTTTGAATGTGAACACTGTGGCTATCGCACAATTCGTTCTCGGGATCTGAAACTACATTGCAAAAAATATCACTCAGAAAATCGTTCTCCTTATATGTGCACAAAATGTAACATGTCTTTTGCGAATAGGCGAGGTCTTGCGATGCACAACCAAGAGCATAAGGATGGGGTAGAAATAGTCACGAAAAAGAGCCAGCAATGTACGTTGTGCGACTTTTCATCACACAGGAAGAAAGCATTGACGAGGCATATGCAAGCATGCCATTCAGAGAAGACCGCTTTTGAATGTGGGTATTGCAAGAAGAAGTTCCTTAAAAGAGTGCAGTGTGAAATGCATGTCAAGAACCATTTGAAGTATCTTTCGGCCTTGCCTGCAGCAATCTCTATAACTGACAAATCGGCAAATCCAGAGCCAACTACTGAGGCACTATGTAAAGTAGACAATCCAACTACAGCAGCGCCGTCCACATCAGTCTCCATTCCAGTTTCAAACTCTACCCCAGTTGTCTCTGCTGCAGATGAGGAATTCACTGCAAGAGCAGTATTAGGAATTCTTCCTGAAACTGATTTAAACAATGTACTTGGTGATTCATCATTTCAACAAACCTCACCTTCTATTTCAACTGCAACAGCGCCCTCTACAGAAGTTGTTACTACGACAGTCTCTACTACAGCAGCCCTTCAGAACAGCCTCTACTAGGACAATCTCGCACAGATGTAGAAGCTGCTGCAGCAGTGTTAGGACTGCTTCCAGAGAGTATGGAGGTTTTTACAGAAGTCACTATTCAACAATGATGCTAGCGATGTGCTCGTATTGCAGATACCTAATCTTTAAATGGAGCAATTAGCTATCTAGAAGACAAATTGATAGGCCAATACCTTTTCAAATTAATTTTCTTTTTCACATATTGTGTGCATTCCCCCATATTCACCGTTAAAAGTTGTCTTCAATGTTCCATGCCTATAATGAGCAAATGGGATGAATTGGATTATGTTAGGCATGATTAGCGGCAGGTTTGTTTTTTCACACCTAGGGCATTATTTAAAGCAAATGATGCATAATATTTGTCAGGGATATTTTCTGCTGTTGTAGATGGTATCTTGCATTCAAAGAAATTTTGTTTTGACACGCTTCAAAATGCTTACCAGTTGCCAATGCTTGGGCCAATTGCAGCATAACTCCGCTAGGAGGATCGATGAACCCAATATATTCGATATGCAGTGGACACAGTTTGTTGTCATGGTCACCATAATTGGTCATTTGTATCAGTAATCCCTTTGGTCATTTAGCCATAATCAAATTACTTTTCCGGCAGTGGCATAACCAGCTTTTTTCATGGGGGAGGGTACATATATCTTAGGGGGGTAGTATATATTAAATTTGATAGTATAGTTAGGCCTATGTGTAATTGGTTTGCATGTAGATGAAAATCAATTTTAGGGGAAAGAGGAGGGGAAAGCTTCCCATAAAATTGTAGGATAGGCTTAGGACCTAAATATTTACAAATACTTTTTAGAACTATGACTTGAATGATTCACCACGGTAGAATTCACATTTCTGTATCAGTAGGCTGCCATGTTTTAAAAGTATAGGTAGTGGCGTATCATTAATATCAGCAAAGTAGTGATGACGCGATTTGATACTACGTTCTCACATTAGGATTACTCACTTTAAAAGTGATAAAACCTACAGTTCAAGATTCAAAGGGCCAAAGAGCGGGGGAAGGGTGGGGGCTTGTCGACCTACCGACAGTGCCCGGTCAGTCACTCTGCTCTGCAACAACAACAAATGGGGGAGAGGGGCACCCAAATCAGCCCTGAAAAATGTCCATATTTACCGACTTTGATTGCCGGCAAGTGAACATTTTGCCAACCGAATTTTGTCAAGGGGGGGGGTGTACACCCCTTCTGGGGACGGTCCCTGAATGTTCATAAATGATGGATAAGCAAATATTGTAAATAATATGGACAGTCCAATATGGAAAGTATTCCCCATGGGTCTGGATCTGAACCATATCCCATTGAGAATATAATTATAATCGGAAGTCTTACACACAAATCCCTATGGGACTTGACAAGCCACTAAACATTTTCCACCAGGCTACATCATTAGGATGGCCCTAATTTACTATGCACACGACATCAGCACTCATACTTTTTGAATGCACAGACCTTCCTTTGATACCCCAAAAAAGTACCTCATTGGAATGTGTTTTCAGGAAATTAGCGCTGACAGCGAAGGGGTTGCGCTCAGCCACCCTACGAGGGAATGTGAAGGACAGGGTTAATGCCTAACTCTATAGTAGTTTAACAAATAAATTTCTGACCTAATCATTCTCAAAATTTTTCATTCAAAAAGCACCATTTTTTTTTTTTTTTTTTTTTTTGTCGCTTGCTTAGAAGGAAGACACATAGCTTTTTTCCACTGTGGGTGAGCTGTGGCCATAAACAGGAGGTTAACAAGTGCTCATTTCTGACCTCTGTTTAACTGATTAACTAGTGCCTAAGGCTCATATGTAAACAAAGTGGCCTTTGATGACCACTATGTGAACTTTGACCTCAATTGTGAAATCTATAGAACTACATTTCTTTGCACATAAAATGCTACTGCCACCAAAGTTCTCAAAGAATATTGCCTTGACCCATCTGTGGCCTTTGTCCCAATTTCATTAAAAGCAAACAAAGGTACGATTGTCATTTCTCACTATGTATTCAATGCTGAATTTCATACTTGGTAAGAGGAAGTCAACTGTCATACTGCCATGTACCAAGGCTATGCGGTGTCAACAGTTGACCTTAATGACCCTATGTGAACTCCCATCCACCCAAACTGCCCAACTCCCATTGGCAAACCCTGAGGCTGCGGCACAAGTGGTGTATTTTTTGTTTCTTTCCAAGGTAATGTTTGCAAGTCTCATACCAAAAAACATGTGAAGTATACTAATGTGGTTTTGTTGGAATATGTATTTATAGCAATACCTAATAGGTGGTCAAAGAAGTTTTCAAAACTATATAATGAAACCTTAATATACATTTTCATTTTATATTTCTGAAATGACCAAATTCAAAAAATTACACTAGTTTGGGCAATTTTTTTGTTTGCCTTACAGGTATATACAAGGCATTTTTCCAGAGTCTGAACAACTTCATCCAATTTAACGTTCGACTAATGCACTCAAAGATCTTGTTTTTTTTTTTTTTTAAAGAAATCCGCAGCGAGAACTTCACAATCACCATTATCCAATCGGTACACCCCTGTAATGGTACACTGTGGGGTTTTGCATTCACATGAGAGGCCATCATGGGGAAACTGAATTTTTGCACGTCATGCGGATCAATGCGATTAAGAGATGCTAAAGATCAACTGGAAAAATTGTTGGAAAAGAAATCGATACTGGCTAATGAGTGTGGTATTTGCAACAAGAAGATTCCGACTAAGAGGACTAGAAGTAGCGCAGTGCTCCCAGTTGATGTGGAACCCAAAACCACTGAGGTTAAAATTAAAAAGGAACCCAGCGAAACTAGGAGATGTACAAGATTGACTTCAAAGAGAAGTAAACCTGAGGAGACTGGCACTTTGCAGATGAGTTTTGATGATGGTAATGTAACTGAAAGAAAGATGATCCACAAGTTACCTTAAAATACAATGATGGTAGTGACGATGACTGGACTGATGGTGGCGGGAGTGATCACAGTGACATTGACAACAAAGACAACTCTGTACTGGATGGTGAGAAACAAGATGGAGATGGTGTTGAGGATCCAGATCAAGATGATGGGAATGATAAGAAGCTACCAGCAGTTACAATAAACAAGACTTTGTTGGCCCCAGATGTGCTGGAATTAATAAGCAACCGAGAAGAACAAGATCGTGTAGTACAGTGCATATTTTGCCATAAAAGTTATTGTCAAATAAATTTATTCCTTAAGCATGTGACCTCACATACAAAAAACTGAACAAATCCGAGAAGCTTACAAGTGCAGTTCTTGTGAGCAACGATTCAAATTTGTTAAAAGTTTGAAGAAACACATGTTGACCAAACATCCTAAATTTGAAACCTGCAAGATTTGTAACAAATCATCTTCTAGAAAAAATTGGCTACAAAAACATGCACAAGTTCATGCTGTGAAGCCCCTTCTTAAATGCTCTTATTTATACTGTACACAGGAATGCAAAGATAAGAGGGATTTAAGAAGACACGAGATGATACTCGAGCGAGAAAGACCACTCAAGTTCAGACTTGCTTGGAAAGGGATTTCTTTTAGGTGTAGACTTGAGAGGCCCTCAGAGAGAACGCACACAGGGGATTAGATCTGTTGTACATTGTGTGATACATTCCGCACTAACAGGGGGCAACACTGAAAAAGCATATAAAATTTACTTCCTTCAAATATACCGGATGCAATAAAACCAATTGAGAAGAAACAATTTGCTGACAAATGTGGAAGTGCAAAATCTTCAATGACTGCCTTGACGCGGCATCGCCTGATTCACACCAGGGAAATATTGTACAAATGCGTGAGGTGTGATTTTACTACACCACGAAAGGGAGCTTAAAACAACACATCTCAACTATTCATAGAAAACTGAGGCCACACAAATGTCAATACTGTGAGAAGTCGTTTGCTTCGACGGAACAAGGAGTGAACATGAAAGGAGCCATACAGATGAGAAGCACTATTCGTGTGACCTTGTGTGGAAAAAACTACAAAAAGCCGTGAGGTTAATACCACAAAAAGCTTCACTCCGCTGAATACAAGTTGAATGTGAACACTGGGCTATCGCACAAGGTCGTCTCGGATAGGAAAACTAAATCGCAAAAAGTACCATCACACTACGTTCTCCTCATAGGATGCACAAAAAAGGTAACATGCTTTTGCGAATTAGGCGAGGTCTTGCGATGCACAACCAAGAGCATAAGGTGGGGTTGAACGTACAAAAAAGAGCCACCAATGTTTTCTTTTTTTTATTCAGGTGTGATTTTTTCAACAGACACGAAGAAAAGCACTGAAGAACCATATGCAACAATGTCATTCACAGGCGCCTTCCTTTGGAATTGCGATACTGACAGCGAGAAAATTCCATAAAAATGAGGCATGTTTAACGCATATGAAGAAGTACATTTGAAGTATCTGTCAGCCTTGCCTGAAGAAATCTCTAAAACTGACCAATCAGCAAATCCAGAGCCAAACTATTGGGCTATGTAAAGTAGAAGATTCCAACTACAGCAGCCTCATCCACATCAGTCTCCATTGCAGTTTCAACAGTTCCCATTTCATTATTTCATTTAAGGACACCTCTACCCCAGTCGTCTCTGCTGCAGATGCGGAAGTCCCTGCAGCGCGCAGTATTAGGAATCCTTCCTGCAAGGATTCAACCAATTCACTTGATGTTCATCATGTCAACACCCCACCTTCATCATTCCCAACTGCAACCGCCAACCCTCTACAGCAGTTGTACTACAGCAATCTCTACTACAGCAATCTCTACTACAGCAGTACTTTCAGAAACAGTCTCTACCAGGACCATCTCTGCCACCAGATGTAGAAGCTCCTGCAGCAGTGTTAGGACTGGCGCCAGAGAGTAGGAGGTTTTACAGAAGTCGCTATTCCATCAACTGACTGATCGCTAGTGATATTTTGTGCTCGAATTGCAGATACCTAAACTTTACATGGACACCATTTAGCTGTTTGACGACACATGAACAGGCTCGATCACCATTTTCCCTTTCTTTGTTTTCCGTATACGTATACATTCACCCCCTTCTACACCTGCTAACACCAGTTTGTCTTCCAAGTACCGAAACATGGGAAAATGGGATGAATTGGATTTGTTAGCCATGATTAGGAGCATGGATTTTTTTTCACACCAAGGGATCTTTTAAAGCAAATATGCGTAATATTAGTCATGGGCATACTGTAGGGATGTAGCATGGCTAGGTCTTGCCATTCAAGAAATTTTTTTTTTGTTTTTGACACACTTCAAAATGCTAACAGTGCAAACCTGGACCCATTCAGCCAAAATTGGCAGGGGAGCGTGACCAAGATTGATATGAATTGTACCAGTTGGTGGTCAGTGGTCCCTAATGGCAGTATGGTCTTTTTGGCCCAAATCTTAAGAAATTCGTTTTTCTAAAAAAAAAAAAAGCATAATCTCTTTTGCTAATCATGCACATGCACTTGACCAAGGGCTATGTAGTTCCTTACATTTTAACCAGTGAAAGTGGTCAGGTTTGCGGAAACCGAATACATGGGGAGCCTCCAGCCACTATTTGCTCTGCACCCTTCAATGATGTCATTGTCTAACATGTAGTAAAACAGTATTCTCACATCTCATTTCTAATATGATGCAGTTTGATTCGATTGACCCTATACGGAGTTGTTCTTAGGTCAGTTGGATCACTGTTTATTAAAAAGGTAGAAACAACGGCGTGGCATACATGCATTGCTGGTCAGTACATATGGGGGTCTCGGTTTGGGTGTGCAAAGATTTTGGATCAGTGGTCATCTAGTGGTCATTTAGGCCAGATTATTTTAATCCTATGAAAGTTTCCGTCAGCAAACAAGAGGCCTTTATCATGAAACTTAATGCACAATAATTTACTCATATGAGAAACCACTGTTTGGGCATGATAAGAAGAATTTACTCTGGCCAGTGCAGACAGGATGAATCCATAATTTGGACACAGGGTCAATCTTGCCATTCTCATTACAGCCAGGTTTGTGCTCTTTGACCACCTTGAATGTTTTCTTTTTCAAAACTCTTGAAAGGATGAGTAGATTCTGGGCCATTTTGGTTGCAAAAGTCTGAGAAGCTGGTTTTTTTTGGCCAAAGGTGAATTTTTAGCAAGTAGTTTCTTACATTAGTTTTGAGGACATGTGTTTTGGGGAAATGGTGGACAAAACTATCTTCCCTCGGTTTTCACCAGTGAGGGCTCTGGTTCAATTTCCGTGTTGCTCATTCTTGCGCGGCTCTATGTAAATTGGTTTCTCAATCCATAATCATTTCCCATGGTTTTTTTTTTCTTGTCCCCCATGTTTCCTCCTACATCTAAAATCACAAGCTTTCTTGGCATAAATCTGTTCTGGTGGGAAAAGGGGAAGCTCCCCCTCCCCTTGTGTTTTGGGACGGTGGAAGCTGTCCCCTCCTTGTGTGGAATCTCCCCATTTCCTGTAAAAAACACCACTGTCATGACAATACTATTGTATGTACTTCAAATTACCTACAACTTCTCAACGTCAGATATTCGGTCTCTGGTATATATCTGTTTTGGAGTGACCTGTGACCCTTCGTGGAATTTGCTAAAGTATATATGATAGGTGAGGCCCTTAAATTGGCAGGGGTTGGTTGGTTGGGCTAGTTAGGTTGTAAAGATTATTTCTTGCATAACTTTTGGCTTAAATACACACATACACACACACAAACATCACTCCGGGGTCAATTATTCACCCCTAATTTGTGTGTCAACATACCAAATTGTATAGTGGGATGGGGAGGGGAGGGTTATGCCAACTTTTTTAAGAAATCACCTTGTTACAACTTTGTTACAAACCCATTCCATATGTTTTGCATAAGTGTACACATTTTGCTGATAGTGGCTTTATAATGTTTTAAAAATACAGTCTGGGAGTAGCTAGACCCCAACCAAAAAAAAAGGCCTATCCTTAGATGTGTACACATTGCGGCCAGCAGTACTTGTTACTCAGAGTAGCATAAGTGGATAATACAGAAAAGGAGGGACATAGGCTGGTATGTCTGAAAGGAGTGCTCACTTTAGGTTTACCCAGTGTTTAGTCCTACATGACGTGGACCTTTTTTCCCTTCCAACAGACTCTAAAAATGTGTGAATGGTTGAGAAACTTCCTCATGGATGAGCCGTTGTGGCCCATCCTATGAGGAATTTCCTTAACTGTTACATTTAACTTTCACAGTCCTTTGAAAGGAATAGGTCACTCTGTAGACTAATCCTGGTTTAAACCCAGGTCTAAAATTTAGAATCCATTCAGAATACCAGCATGCGTTCTACCCATAGCTGGTGGACTCAGATAACTTAAAGTCTGACCTCAGGAGATTTCGAAAGTAAGTATTCTTTTTTGTTTTGTATAATAATGAAAATAGTCAATAGACCTAAAGATAGTAACCTAAATGCCTAATTCCAAACATTGAGATGGATCGGATTTTTTCGTTTGTGCAGTAAACAGTATGTGAGTCTTACGTCCCAATAGGATAATGTGTATAACAAAAATCCGGATCCGGGAATTGTTATACAAAGTTGTGATTTTCTATATGAAGGAATTCGATTTAAGCGTAAGCAAATTTCACACAGGGATTAGGTATGGACAAGCATTATGTACCACGCAAGGAAACATGAAATTTTTTGAAAAATGAGGGTACCCTCCTCAGGAAATCTGATCGCCTTCCTTTAATCTGTAACTTTTGGATCAGAAATGTCTCAAGATTGTTAATGTGTAGTAGATGCTGCAGCAAACATGCACTGAGTAGATTGTGCTATAGGAAGACTAGCGTAAGAATTGGGTGTATTGTTTGGTAAATTACCTTGAAAAAGATATCGATTCGTGTATAGATGTCCAGTTCAATATACATTTCACAATTATAAATATCTATTGGTAACTTTTTTCATAACTTTGTATGTGTATAAAAATATGCATGTTACATGATTGATAGGGCTGCGTACAGTATTCTGCCACCATCCTTCAACATGCAGTGTTATTCTGTTGAGGCTGCTGAATTCATAGGGTGGTGGCACAATACAATAATTCTTTCCACAGGATATAAAGCAATGAAATTGATAAAGATGTCTTAGTATATATAGAGTAAATACATGGCTTACAAGGCATTGGATTAGGAGGAGGGATACTTCTCATTTTTGATATTTTACCCGGTTGGGGTGTGATCAAACTTATTTTTTGACTTTTGAGATAATCTATTCAATTTGATTTAAACAACAGGCAAATGTTTTGTCTATTGTTATTCATTGTTTTAGACAATCTCATCCATTCAGACTCTTATAGGATAGCAAAAATGAATGAGAAAATTGACCAAATGATTTGTTTAAAAAGCAGTTAAGAACTTGGTAATTTGAAAAGCTTGGGTTTGGTAAGTCAATGATGTTCTTATAATTGCTGACATGGTTTGTCCAGGGTTGATCAAGATCGGTTCACTATATATTACAAATACATCAGAAAGTTTTTGTAAAATAAAACACATTTAAACAACATAAAATGGCAAATTTTGAGGTCAAAATGCTGTTATTAAACTGTGATTAATCTGCTCAAGAAAATAATATTTTATAATATTCCCAGTCTGAATGATATGGACAATCAGTGTCTAGTTTAACTGTACAGTATTTTAACATTTCAGAACTTTGTATTTATATATATACCCTTTGAATTTTATGTGCTATTTCCATCAAAGAGGGCAGCCTACCTAAATGGTATATGTGTTATTAAGAGAAAGGGGAAGATCACATGTTTCTTGTTTTCTGTTTGTTTCTTGATAATGATTTCTGGTTATTGTTGAATAGTTAAAAGACACATCAGTGATTGAAAAATATTTGAAATTGCAGGAATAGCTTCAAAGTGGGATAATTCTGTAGAATTCTCTTAAGTTCCCTTTTTCCCAACTGAAGAATGACAGAAAAGGAAGAAAACGGCAGTTGTTCCAGATACGATGCCCCATTCAATTACGGTTTGTAGTAAGGTGTCAGAACGGACAGTAATGACTATAATTCCGATTCTGTCCGTTTAGGTTGTTAGGTCTATCATTTGAGGGTCTGTGAGGAACAGAACTTGTTTACATAAGCAAAAAATCTGATTTTTGCTGATTTTTTCGATTTTCTGACAGTTGGCAAATCCACTGATAGTGTCTTTAAGTATTTGAGATTAGACACCTGCACTGCTTTGCAGATTGGGGCCATATTCACAAAGCACACTTACAGGTGTTTGTTCTGACTTCTGTGTATCATGTTCTCTATTTTTATTCGGAGACTCTGGCACCTGCATACATTTACAAGTATCGTGGGAAACAAGCATGCGGTTTTATATACAAGCAACAATGTACATTACAAGGTCTATTCACTACTAAATTGATGGCTAACTATTAAAACAGCAGTGTTTATATGTATCGGGGAAAGAAATGGAATTGGAAGCTGAAATTTCAGGACAAAATGAGAAAATGACCTTTCATTGATATCAAAATTGTTACTACCTACAGTGAAAACAGGGGCCCCCAAAGCAATCGGAACTAACGCACTGTAGTGTAACTTTGTTAGAATAGAGTCCCTTAAATATGGGAAATTATAAGTGTTAAACTTATTGTCTAAGTGAATCCCGTAACATTCAGGCAAGCATTAAAATTACATTTTAGGGACCTCATAGGCCCCTTAAAAGTTTACCTTAAATCACACACGGTTTCCAGAAAGTAATTTATAGTGATTAATTCCACCACATTGTGAAGAAAATAAGGGTCAATTTTTATGATAAAAAGTATTTTTTGCTAAAAAGTGAAAAAAACAATCATCGGCTGTTATAAAAGTGTAAAAATATTGCACTTCACCCGAGGAAAATTTAAACAACATTTGAGGATTTACTTATAAGTGCTTGCGCCATATTTTAGGGCACCTTTATAGGTAATTTTCGTGTAAATGAGATTGTGAATATGGTATATATGCTGTTTAGTATTTTGAACAATCTTTATACAATGTATTCAACTGGAATGTAGGATCTTGTTTTGCACATTGTATTAATGTGCACTTATGCAGATTGATGAAATGACTGAAAGAAAACCAACATTTTTTGGGTGTTGAAGAACCATAGTGAAAAAAAGTGTGGTAAGTATATCAGAGGGTGTTTGAATCAATATCATAGTGTACTAATTTGGGCGGATAAGCTGGGGGATGAGTAACAGGGTTGAAGGTAGGTTGTACTTAATGCCTCCATATAAAAACAATTGTGTACATGTTCGGCTAATTGAAAACCCTAGCGAATCAACAGGGTTTTTCATCAAGTTTGAGATAGTCCTTTAGCTAAATCTGTGTAGTCTGTAATTGATTAGCATAAACACTGAACATGTTGTCTTTTGGGCAAAATTTTGTTAAATAGTCATCTCCAGAACAATACGATTACGATCAGTCAGTATAGCTGATTTTTGTGACCTTTTGAATCAGTTTACTACATTTTACCATGGTATCTTGGTAGCAAACCAATTTGAAGACACATGGTCATGAGTAAATGTGTTCCTTGGATGCTTGTAGCAGAGAATTTGATGATGTAATTTTGTTCATTTTATATGCAAATAAAGGGGATGGTCTGATTTAAGTATGACTGATTGATTGTATATACAAGTTTTATTCTTGATAGAATTGCCTTCTCCCAAAGCCATCTGCACAGTTTCACACCTGTATGTTCAATCTGTTTTGATGTGAGCAACTAGAAATCACAATTTTTTTGTGAAAAAAGCCTAAAATTAAAAAAAAAAAAAAAATATTGACCAAAATGGAGTACACTTTCACTCATGAACTTCCAAACCAACATCCTTTATGCCTAAGATTTCACAGGGTAAATAGTAGCATCTTTTTATACCTAATGTTGACCACTCAGATAAGTTCCAGTAAAATATGGGGGTTCTGGTGGACAAGGGTTTTAGGCTATCATGTCATGTCCCTTAACTAATTCTCTAAACGTAGAGGGAGTTATCAAATTACGAATGAAATTATTAGCGTTGTGATTGGAAAATATCCGGAGACAGTCCTTTGGTATTGGAGGGGAAAAGGAAAATTTCAAGTACAATGAAATTGTAAATAAGTCTAATGAAAAGAAATAGTCTTTGCTGTAGTGATAAATTCTCTTTAAATATTAGAGGCTTTAAAGATTTCATTATATGGAAGCAATTTGTTTAAATAATTTGTGTTTTCTCTTGTCTCAAAACAAGGCAAATTGGGCTATTCTGCTTGAAACTCCAACACCCAATGGCACAATTCAAGGTGGGTCTTTATCAAATATCCTCTGTGGCACTAAGGTCCATATGCACAAAGAATTACAAACCAGGTCTAAAAGTAAATCTCACCAGCAGATAACATATGAAAGGTATTTTTATTTGTATCTTATTTGAATATGCATTTTAATCTTCAAAAATTTCTATTTACTCATGACGAAAATGTGAATGATAGTAAATTTTTGTTTGGAACAAACTCATTTTGATTTCGACCAGGTTATTTTAAGTTTGGTTTAAATTGTTGTGGCATACAGACCTAAAGTCGCCCACAGTGAAGTTCTCAATTCCATATAGAATAGCCTGTTGGGTAAATGCATTTTGATTCACATCCCTACGGTGGAAGGATTTAAAGATAGTCTTTTACTTCCCAGGGAGAGTGATTTCAAATCATCGTGTGAGTGCAAAGGTGCAATAGCTGCCATGTGATACATCTGTGTTCTGTCATTTCCTTAGGATGACAACTTTTTCCTTGAGTCAGTGGCTCTTAATGGGTTCTTCTTCAGCGTCTCTGTTTGCCTGATAACCATTTCAAGAGTCCACTGACTAAAGACTTGTATAAGTAGTTTGATGGGAATATTTCACAAATGGCACGCTATTGCACTCAGTTACCAGCCGAGAGGGTGGGGGTCCAAGGGGGTAATTGACCCTGTTCCCGGGGTCCTAGGGGCCGTAAAAATAAAAGTTCAGTCCTTGCGGTTGTGACAAAAGTCACAGAGGGAGAACAAGTGAGAGAGAGGGGAGATGGAGAGGGGAGAAGAGAGAGCATTGGCGTATACAGGCCGCTTTCCCGCCTGCGACCCAATGATACCTACTTTACGTTGAGAAAGACTCTGTAAACCCACACAATTTCCTCATTTTTTCCGTAAAAAAATTAGTGCAGGGCCTCTCTTGTTTGAGATTTCACAAAAAACAATTAAGATTTTTGTTGTATAAAACGGTTGGTAATGAATTATAAAGTGGGTCTTACCAATTTACAAATTGTTCTATCAAAGATACATGAGAAATGTGTTTGGAAAGTGAACATTGAATGGGTTCCATGCTTTGTGGCCTGCACACATCCCCGGGCCGCTTCATGAACTCTACAGGAAACACTTATTTAGGGCATATTATATTGAAACAAAAAACCAAATATATTTTAACTTTTTATAACGTTTATCATACCTCTTCATTGAAAAAGGAAACACTACAAATGAAATTTCTATTTGTTTCTATCAAATTCTCATGAGAAACTGTTTTTTTTTGGAAAGTGAACATTCCAAGGGTTCCGTGCTTTGCGGGGAGGGGATACCCCCTCCCGCACCCCACCCCTGGGCTGTCTCCATAACCACTATAACAATGGGACAGGTCCCACGAAACCAGAATAAAGTAGGAAATTTTTTCATTCAAGATATGTACAGATTTGAATGCTATTTAAACAAACCTTTCAAATGTTGTATCACATGTAAAGTTGTATATTAAAAAATCATATTTGCTTATGATTTTCTTTTTTTGTATTGATTTTTGCACTTATGCCCCTTTCTCCTAAGTGCTCTGGGCGGACTTTTTCCAGGTTTTGTGGGAGCAGGTTACATATGAATAATTCAAACAAAAAAAAGCTGAAAAAACACACAACATAAGTTGCATCAAGTTATATTTATACAGCTCACACACACTTCAAAATCCCACCCCTCCCCCGGTATGGGGTATGGAAAACGAAGTTGGTAACAGGGCGCCCTAACTCCAAAGGTTCCCCCCCAGGCCCGCATTTCTCTCGGCGGCCCTGATTGCACTTATGACCTTTCAGCATTTCACACAACCAACAAATGTACAAAGTAATTCGTTATAGGAAAAAAGTGGGATTACCACACAACTTGAACTTAAAAGGGGGGAAAATGCTTTTCAGTTCTGGGAGCAAAAAAAAAACAAATTGATTGTTTTGGGGGAGGATGGAATTAGACCAGGAAAGTAAATACTGTTTTTTTTTTGGAGAGAGCATCTTAAAATAACTTTATTATGGGCAAGAGTGGACTGATCTGGGTGGGGAATATCATGTATAATCACATTATTACTATAAAGAAGTGGTAGTTTTCAAGGAAGTTGTAAATGAAATTCAGGAGGTGGCCCAGATGTTGCAACCTTTAAAGGTTCTATAGGCACCAGGAGGGTGAAATGCCATTCTTAACCAGCATCTGATTGACTTAATTGAGTCGAATACAGGTCCTGTATCAAGATTACCTGTTAAAATATACAATGCAAATAAATGTCGTCATGTATCATAAATTCATTGTGAAAATAAAATATTAAGTTTTACTTAAATTGTGAATGATCTTGAAGTTAAAAAGATACTGTATGTGACTTCATTAAAGTCCATGTGATACCAAAAGTAGGACAAATTCAAATCCTCATGCATCAGTGAAGGATAAACATGGTTTAATATTTTCTTTGCACTTGTTGTAGTGCTGTAAATAATCTGCAGTGAACATAGTAATGGGAGTTAAAATAAAGCAAGAAATAGTAAATAGAATGACTTGTGAGCTGTGTTGTAATGTACTTGTGAAATGTTTTGGTTCTTGATGTTACAAGCGTTCTCCTACTGGACCTGGGGAAAAAAAAAAAAGGCTTTTACAAAAGCTTCTCCGTGTCCAACTGTTTCTAGGCAGTACACATAGTGGGACACTATGGCACACAAAAAAGGTCTTTCATAGCCTTTGACCGGGTGGGTTAGTAAAATTAAAAACACAAACAAAGATGTTTGAACACTGAAAAAAAAATACTTATATTCACCTCAGGAATAAAAAATGGACCAAAGGTTTTTGAAGGACCAGGGTTGGATAGATGACAAAGGCTTTAATTAATTTTGTGTTGATTCTGTGTTGCAGTGTTGCTGTGGGGCTGGTGTGGGCTCAACAGTGCTCTATAGGCCCCGGTGTCTGAATAACAAAAGGACATCGACGGTTAAGGAATGAAGGGAGGCCCCCTCATATCCTAGAATATTTATATTTCAACCATCAATGTTGAGTTGGTGTTTTTTGACAACTACTTTATCTTATACTTACGGTGATTTTATCCCCAAAATCACTTGTATCAAGAAAAAAATGAGAAAAGTCTTGAGAAACTTTAGGGCATGCTCTCTGGAAAAAATGAAAGCTTAAAGCAGGCCTCCATTTCAATGACCATTGATTACTTATATAAAGAAAAGAAACAGGAAGATGTTTGCATAGCGCCCTTTGTCATGGAGCTTGTAAGTGACGCATATGAATGACCTTTTGTCCTTCATAAGCTACAAATAGGCTACATGAGGCAGCCCTGTTTAATAAAAACAATACCCAAATACCTATATAGCTTTTGGCTGCTAAGATTGGATTATATAAACCGTCTTTAACCACCAGCGACTCTGGGGAATACAACACAATGGCCCATGGCCGCGCTTTTTTATCATGACGCATGAGTTGAACTAATGAGCTAATAAAATTACAATTCCCATGGCGCCGTGGAATAGCTTCAATAACCATGTATTGAGCAAAAACTCCCCTGTATTTTAATTATGATTTAGGATACCCAGGACGTGCATTGTCAGCTCGTTGTAACATTGCTCATCCCAAGGCTTACTGAACTGAGCCCTCGGTATATTAGCATGCCTTAACATATAGTGATATGGTATGGTTTGTATGTAAAAAGTGGTTGTTGTTTTTGGCAATTCCATTTGTGATCCGGCCCCCCAGAAAACAAAAATGCAAAAAAATGAGGTCTTTCCACCCCAAGAACAGAAACGCCACTCAATATATGTTGCTAATAATTATAGCGCATTATCCTTGCAACGCGGCATTGTGGTTCTTGGGTGGACAAAGCTTCAAATATGGAAATTTAATTGCCAACTTGTAAGTTGTATTATAAATTTAAGAAACCAGACTTTTGGGGAATTTATGAAAAGTGGGATTTTGAAAAACGGCAAAAGGATTTAAAACTTGAGCAAGTCGCTTTATTATGCAAAAAGTTTCCAAGTCATCAGGTTCTCATGGAAAAACTATAGAGGGGTCATTTCATTCCTATCGGCGACGTCCTTCGAATATTGCACAGAGATAAGGCAAGATAAAGCATACATAATGGTGCTATCAGGCCACTGGTTTCGATAATAAAAACAAAACTTTTATATTTATAGACAAGTCAAGAACCTTATAGAATTCAAATATATTGGAGATATTTATTAAAAGGTATAACAAAAATACTAAAAAAGGGGACAAATGGGATTTTCTGCAGCCTTGTTTTTGAGTTTTTCACATTGATCAAATCGGAATCATGTGTTATGGACCTGCCCAGTTACACAGCTGGCAAAAATGGGCACTATTTTGAATGGGGGCCTTGAAGCTTTACATCAATAGAATCTTCAACAACGTCCTCTATTTCCTCTATACATGAGTCACATTGTTAAAGGGCATAATTCTCGAAATGCATGAATAAAGTACAAATAGTTAGAGTACACATATTATAAACAACATACTCTGTTATGCTTGGCATTGGTTAGCTAAGATTTCATTTCACAGGGTAAATGAGAAAAGTTTTCTTTGAATACCAATATTTTGAGCACATCCTGGGGACGAGGCATTAGCGATCAAGGCCATCGGACCTTTAATACTTAATTTTTGGCCCCAACAAAACATGTTTAGGAGGAAAATCATAACCACTCTAGTTGACTAAACCGAATGGTCAATGAACTTCAAATATGGAAAATGGTGATAGAACTGACAAGCGTCTGTGTGTATTATAGTTTTTGGATGGGTATGAATATTAAGTGCGCTCATTTGCAATCAAGAAAATTCATTAATCCACTCTACCAACATAACTGAAGAGTCAGTGAACTTCTAACATGACACAGTGATAGAACATGATTAGGTCATAATACAGATCAACATGGAAATGGATGGGTCATGGCCATGGGTGAGTTTGTATCAATTATGAATTGTATTTTGATTTTACATTTCTAAATGTTCTTGTGGTAAATAAATGCAAATTCTATTCCAGGGGAATTTTTATGGGGGATTTCTATTTATTGAATTCTATTTTATTCTATTTATTGTATTTTATTTCATCTTTAAAAAAAATATGATTTTAATTTTGCACATTTTGTCAGGCCATAGAATTAAAGAGACACTGGCACATTTGAAAAATAGTGCACCCTCAAGATATTTCAAAATCGATATTTTGGCATGGTTGTAGAGCTTTTATATACAAAAGCCCTCACCCGAAACGATTAAGACCAAATCAGCTTCTTTATGGGTAAACGGAACGATTTTGTAATTTCGCGTCGCCGGCGACGCGAAATTCAGCAGACGACGAAAATGGCGTTTAACACAAGAACACGCACCCGTATGCATGTTTCCCACGCAATGTGCACTGTTTGACCGGTCTATAACCTTTGGTTTTAATATCAGTGAGTACGAGTCAAAAATATTCATGTAATATACACATTTGTTGATTGAAGTTATGGAAAACTGAAAAGTTGGCCTACAAATTACCTGGATATGCTTTATCCTCATATCAATGTCCCTATCTGTTTTGGGGTATGTTATTTTTATGTGTAAAATATATCTCTGTTCTTCCAATGGCCTAGACTATCATTTCAGAGCAAATTGAAGAAATTTCATATTTTTTGAAAATGTGCCAGTACCGCTTTAATTTTGCCTTTCTGGAAATTAGGGAGCAAATACCAGAAATTTTCAACAAGTTAGAACTGTTGTACATTACAATGTTTTAATCTTTCCAGGCCACAAAAAATCTAATGCAGCAATTTGTTGTGAGAATTTTGGCAATTTGTTGCAAGTCATTGCAACTTTTTGCCACTTAAGATTTAATGGGAATTGAATTCTCACATTCTTGTTATTAAAGGGGTATTTCGTGATCCACAACCTTGTCCCCCGATTTACCTCGAAAAAAGTGGAGATTTTGATATCATCTGAACCGTTAGCCTTAGTGATGCATGTATACCTTATCTTACATGCAAATTCGGTCGTATCTGTAAGATATTTGCAATTTTGTATTTTCTGTCCATAAACGGACTGAAATTACAGCACAGTGGCCTATGGGACCATGGGAAACAAGCATTTGCCCATAACACAAAACCGCAAGCTTGGGATCAACTGAAATTTTGTGAATAAGCTTTTCTCAAGATATCTAGTGAACCATGAATAAAACAGAAGGTGCTGGAATCATGAATTTTGCATCCAAGCTGACTTTCCCAGGAATGATAACCCAGACCAATGTACTCATGGAGACATCATCATGCCAGGAATTACAGCAGGAATTGGAATTAAATGTCAAAAACATCTACAGTGGTTATTTTCTCTGTATGGAACTTAAGCTGAACAGGTGATGATCAATAATTGCACAGTTTGCAGATGAACTGAAGCGGACTCAGGCAGACAACTGAAGATGCAAATGGTTGTCACAGGTGAGTTCATATCAATTTCAATCATGTTTTGATTTTGCATGTCTTTTAAAGGCACTATCAGTGATTTGCTTAATTAGAAAATTGAAAAAAATCAAAAATCAGATTTTTGCATGTATGTAACAAGTATGAGTATCCTCCTGCAAATTATAAGACCAAAAGCAACTTAATATTGACAAAATCTGAAATTTTAGTAATTGCTGTCCATACGGACACTTACTACAACACATAATTGAATGGAGAATCGTATCTTGGAATACTGCCGTTTTTTTCCTTTTCTGTCAATTCTACTGTTGGAAAAAGTAACTTATGAGAATTATACAGACTTATCCTTCACTTTTAAGCTATCGCTGCAAATTTCAAATATTTTGACCCTTTCTGATAAATCACTGATAGTGTCTTTAAATGTTGTGGCAAATTAATGTAAATTCTTTTGCAGGATATTTTATGGGGGGATTGTATTGTATTGTATGGTATCATTTTATTATCCACTCTATTTCATACCTTTAAAATAACATACAAGAAAAATAGCACTTGTGCTACTGCAAGAAAAATTACACACTCAGGGTTATTTTGCTGATTATGTTTAGGATAATTTTCCTAGTTGTATCAGTGAACCAGTCACAATCAACTAAAATTGATACCCGTAGCAGGATTAGAACTTGATTATTGTGAATCAGATAGCCCTAGTGGTAGTCCGCATTTGCAGCTAGTTCCTCTTTTTTTGGAATGAGTATTAGTTACCCGACCAAAATCCAAGAACCACCCAGGAACGTGTGTGTCAGAATGGCATTAACAGATTGTAAATTTTCTCCAAGTTAAAGGCTGATTCAGAGATGTTGAAATATAATTATTGTGTGTAATAATTGAAAATAGTCAACTGAAACTAAAGATAGTGACCTAAAGTGCTAAATTCCAAGTTTGAGACAAATCAGATTTTTTGTTTTCATGCAGTAAACATTTCCGTATAGATAACAGTGCCATAGGATACTGTGTAAAACAAAAATTCTGGATCCGGAATTTTATAACAAAGTTGTGATTTTCTATATGAAGGACTTTGATTTGAGCTTAGCTATTTCACACAGTGATTAGTATACGGACAAGCATTATGTATATGCAAAAAACCTGATTTGTTCGAAAAATGAGGGCGCCCTCAGAAAATTTATGAGTCGGCCTTTAAGACTTCTGTGCACCACACAAAGTTTGCACACGTCAGTGAAAATTACTTCCATTCCATCATTGTGTTTGTTGATTTGGTATGTCAATGGATGGATTAGTCCACACAAGTTGTCAATATTAAACATACCTCTATCATCTTTATGTTAAAATATGCCATGAGGATGCAGGGAAGTATTTTTTTGTTTATCAAGAATATACATTTGGCCCAAATGTAAACTTGTGCACTGTCAAATTCTTCAACTGCATTGGTAGCAGGCCCGTAGCCAGAAATTTATTTGGGGGTGCGGATTTTCCAGAAGTGGACCTTTCGAGCGCAAAGCGCGAGAACTAACGGGTGGGGTGCAGGGGGCCCGCCGTAGGGCCCCTGCTGGGGTCCAGGGTGCAAGCTCACAATTTTTGACAATTTGAACATTAATTTTTATGGTATAAACCATTACTTTTCTGGACAATATGCCTCGGGTCGGCATTGGAGGCAAAAAAGCGGCAAACTTCAGCATGATAAAGCGGATCTTTTTGCTGCCACCTTTATCTGCCACTGGGCACAAGAACAGTGCTTTTGATAGTGCTTTGGAGGATTCACAATATAATCACCTGTTCATATTTATTTTAGTGCATAGTACTATCTTCACCAATGAATTGAACTGTATACACAATGTATTTTAAAAGATTTTATTGTGGTGTGTGTAATGTGAAGAGTATACGGTCTAATTGCTGAAATTCAAAGATGTCCCTCACCCTCACAATAATGCTACTACCTCTTAAAAAGTGCAGGTTGGCATAGCATTTTCTTGAATGTAGTTCTGAGGAATGTAGTGTAAGTGGCATGCGTCTACCCAGCTGTATATCACACGATTTTGTAATATTTAAAATAGCTAATTGTATCTATTTAAGACTTTTGTGGAAATCCCTTTCATGAAAAATAAATAAATAAAAATAAATGTTGACATTTATATAGCGCCTTTCACAGTGTATCCAAGCGCTTTACATTTATTCCGCTGCCACTAGAATACGCCAGCTGCTACAAATGCCCAAGGCATACTCATCACTCAATGGACAATATTCCTAACAGCTCCCCATTTAAAAACCTGGTTTTTCCCAATAGAATAGTACTCATATGTAATGTCAACATATTTTTGGATTCAATATTAATTATTTTTAAAGAGACACTGGCACATTAGAAAAATAGTGCGCCCTCAAGATTTTTCAAAATCGATATTTTTGCATGGTTGTAAGGCTTTTATATACAAAAGCCCTGACCCGAAATGATTAAGACCAAATCAGCTTCTTATGGGTAAACAAACGATTTTTTTTAACGTCGCCAAGCGACGTTTAAATTCCCAGCAGACGACGAAAGTGGGCGTTTAACACAAGAAACACGCACCCATATTCGTGTTTCCCACGTTATGCACACTGTTTGATCCAGTGGCGTATCGGGCTACCGCTCTGATGGGGGCAAATTTCCCAGTTTTTGGGAATTTCGCCTCTTAGGGGTCAAACGGCCAGTTTTTTTCCCGGTCAGAGGGCTTAAAAACGGCTGATTTTAGCATGATTTTTGCAAATTTTTCCCGGCCAAAGTCGTCAGGGGGTCAACCTTGAGACGAGTCAAAAATAGCATGTAATATACACATTTGTTATTAAGTTATGGAAAACTTACCAGTTGGCCCTACAAATACCTGGATGCTTTATCATCATATCAATGTCCCTATCTGTGTTTTGGGTATGTTTATTTTTATGTGAAAATATATCTTGGTTCTTCCAATGGCCTAGACTACCATCATTTGAGAGCAAATGAAGAAATTTCATATTTTGGTGAAAATTCCATGCCGCTTAAAGGCTAATTGTATGTTGAGAATAACACTTCCTTCAAGTTACATGCAACTGTAGTAGCAAACAAGATTTCATTTTTTTAATAAATAGTAATACCATTGATTTATCCCATGGTGTAATTCATAGACAAGAACAACAAACTTTGCCATGTTAATTTTATTCACTAATATGAAGCAACTATGCCAAACAAAGAAATTTCTCTTGCTGCTTCTGTCTTTGGTTCACTGAAGCCCGATCTCATCTATTTTTTGCTTTTCCTTTACTGGTATACTCATTGACACCTACGCACGGTCATCCATAACAAAGCACACTGTGCACGCAGTGTTATTTGAAGCAGAACAACACTGTGGACGAAGACAATATTGCATGATACGGGATTTCCCACCATATTGCTGCACACATGCTGCTTAACCTTGTGTAATGCTGATTGTTTGCCTAATGGATATGTATGGCTGTTGCGACATCACTTATTTTGATACAAGACTGGACAGAGAGAATGACTCCAGATGATCCAGATTACATGAGAGAGTACAGAGGACTGAAAAGTTCATTAATGTAGAGAGAAAATTTGGTGAGTGAATATTCTTTGTTGTTTAATCAAGTGCATCTATTTTGATTTTTAAGATTGTTTAAGACTCAGCAAAGTTAATTATTATTTCCATTCGCCCTGTTGATTTTTATTTTGATGAAGCAATCTTTTCATTATTTGTTAATTTTCACAAACTTGCATTATTTTGTATGACAATTATATTTGACATTCCATTGTACCTAAACCAATTGGTATATGGCTCTGGTTTTTTTTAACATATCACAAGCTTACTGACACTTTGAGAGCCCAACCAAAAACTGTGCATCAGCACGCTTAATTATTTTGTGATGTATATTAAGTTTAGACCTAGCTTAAGCTGCCCATACGTACCAAAGTTTTGGGGTGGATTCCTCCTTGTGTGCCTGGACATGCTTTAAACAGCCCCATGTTGACGGAATGTGTCAACCAACTAAGAGTACCAATTTGTATGATTGCCATTGCAACAAAGCATAACTGTGGATCTTCATATTTCATCCTAGCAATCTGTACCAATGTTTAGAACTTCCCAAAATATAATGGACATCCATAGCGTTTCCTTATTTCAAGAGCCGGTCAATTAAATAATGATGTTGCGGACGTTACTTTTCCGTCAACATTTACACTAAATTTTAGCACGGTGCATTGCCTAATTAGAGCACGGTTATGTTATTACTTGGCTTGTATACATATTATATATACAACATATTTGAACAAATGAACTTTGATGTCGCATAATTAAAAACAAATATGCACTTCTATAAAAAAGGTAATTTTCCGTCACCATTTTTGTACGTCCGCAACATTACATTCTGTTTTACCTAGTGGAACTACTTGACCTTGTCATTTTAATTGTTATATTTAAAATAAAAGGCTCTAACACACTTCCCACAGAACCAGGCTATAGATCCCCATCCCTATCATTTTACCCTGTATGAAGCCATTGCCTTTTCCGTCAACACTTGTACCGTCCGCAACGCTAGTAACGTCCGCAACACAGCATCGAGGTTTTCTTATAAAATTGTGTGAATCAAGAGCTGTTTGTTATTTGTACATTGGGACCAGATGATTGATATAACAATGAACTTTCTTAAACAACTAAATTTCTACTTGTCTTTTTACTATTTTAAATGTTAGTTATCAAAATGTGTTGGCGGCGTTACTTGGTGTTAATGTTGACGGAAAAATAAGACTATTTGAAGCAATTTCTTAAGTAGTCTTACACCAGAATTGGCCAGCTTGTTGTATTTATTATTTTATCAATCTATGTTTTAATATTTACACTGAAATAGCCCTCTGTAATTGATTTTTACGTGAAAAAATGTGCATTTTTACTCTGATTTTAATTGTAATTTTAACCATTGTTAATGATTTGTCATTACTTTTTATCTGGAAGAGCTGTATTACAGCTATAGAGAGTACCAGTTTCAGATGACCCTAATTCATAAATTTAACTTCTTTTTTTCATTTCCTTTATATGCAAGTACACTTATCACAGCACCGACCACTGCTTTGTTGCGGACTTTACATTGAATGTTTGACAGGTGGGATCATGATTGTAATATGCTTAACTTTTCGAATGACCTGTGTATTGGTTCTAATTTTTTATTTGGCAAAATTAAAAAGCTATGAAAAACGGAAAACAAGACAAATACCAAGAAATTAATACACAAAACTAAAAAATCATAACATTGTAATAAATTAAAAATGTTGCGGACGTTACACCTGTCAACACTTAATATTCCCATGCTGTATTTGCTATGTTTGCTAATTGCTAGGATGGTTAAGGAAAAATACTTTTAATTGATTACAACAAACCTCTTTATAAATTTTGAGGGTCAAACCATGCGAGCATACCAATTTAGTGCAAAAACGTGAATCCCTTGATGTTTTTTGGAGATTTAAGCCAAAATTAGCTCCAAAAGAAGGGGGGGGGTTATGAATGATATTATTGTAACTGTGTTTTTCCAACTTAAATTTAAGAAATATATTACAGATTCCTATTGATTCATCTATTTTAGTTAACTAACTCTTGTCCAAGAATAATTGACCTCTTAACAAGGGATTAAACTATAATTTTAGCATCAAATTGAGTGCCTGTTTGGTTAAATACCCCAAATCTGGTATTTAACTTAATTTGAGTCCTGTAAAATGTACCAATATTAATTTTACATTCAATATTTAAAATGTCCAAACTAAATAAGAAGTATAGACACAAAAAGGATTCCTGGCAATGTTTTGATCGGTCCTCAGAACAGTTCGCAATCGTATTGTAAGGCAATAAAATGTAACGTCCTCAACAACAGTATTATAGAATATTTTATGTAATTTGATATGTAGGGATTTAGTGCTGTTTAGTTGCTATAGTTTGTTTGCTGGTAAACTAATTACCATAAAGTTAAAACTTTTGAAAGTCAAATGATTACATTTTATTCTTCTGAAAGAGAATGCGTATGTGCTAAATACATAGGAAATTGAAATTAGAACCTTTAGCATCAAATATATTATAACTCGGCAGTTGTTATATACCTTTTTGGTATGTAAAAATGTTAGTTTGCATAAAGGTATTGCTAAAACATTGACAGGTTAAGAAATTTACAAGGTAAATGCCTTGAAAGAGAGTACAACAACAGCATTTAGTGACATTATGTAACGTCCGCAACACAGGAAAGATCAATCAGAAATTTTAATTAGAGGGAGTTTTCAAATTGTTGGTGCAGAAATTGCCTCTTGGTTGTATGCACATACGAAGTAATACCAGGATTAAGCCTCTTTTAAAACTTTTAGACAACCTTTTTGATTTCAAAACCAGTAATAGAGGATTTTTGCATCCTTTGGCCTGTAAAAAAATTTCTAGTCCCACCCCCCCCCCCCAAGATGGGGAGGGGAAGGAAGGAGGGGGCCAGGGAGAGATCGGAAGAGATGGAGTTAGGGAGTAGAGGGGTAATTAGCCTTGGGGAGAGTAGGGGAGGGGAGGAATGAGTTAAAGGGGTGGTGTAAGGTGAGTGATAGAGGTTAGGGGAAGGACAATGGTTGGAGCGGTGGTTGGGGAAGGAAGATGCCGGCATGGCGTTCAGATGGGGTGATATGAATGAGGGAGTATGGAAAATGGTGGCGAGGAATGGAGGGATGGGATGTGAAAGCGATCTTTGATGCGGTGGGGTAGGGATGGAGGGTGGGTGGCGGGAGGGGGGGGGAAGGTGACCACAGAATATGAATTGGCATAATAAGCCCTGGTGAGTTTGATTTTCACCCAATGTTACTTGGTTATCATATGTAAAGCAATGGGAGCTTGAATGTTGGTTCTTGTCAGGAAAGGTGTTTAACAGAAAATGGTGGTTTTGCTCTACATCTCATAGCTGTAACACTAATCAAGTACGATTAAGCCTCAACTCATTTATTTTTCTAAAATAATGGTTTGTCCAAGTTGAAAATATTATAAAGAAAGTCCTACAATGCACTTTTAATTTCACCCCCTTGTTTGACCCTTTGGTATCTTTAAAAAACCAGAGCCATAGGCATAATTATCACATGCACTACCAATGAGTGTTTGCTTTAACTGACAGTGTACTCTGTGCCAATGTTTATCTGATAGTCTTTCAATGTTAGAGTTTTTTAACACATTGTTCAATTGTTGAATTAAAATAAGTACTAAAAAATGAAAAAGAATTTATTATGCTTTTCAAACCGTTTAATCATTTATTTGAGCTTAAATTTTGGGGACGTGGGCAGGTAACAGGAAACTAATAATTGACTTGATATAGAAAACATTTGCGTGCATATATTTTTTATAAGTGTTACTTGAGTAGGTGTTTGCATGTGTGGTTGTGTGGCTTTACAGACAACTAAAGTGCTCAGCTTACAAATTTTTTTCTCGACAAATTTCAAAAATTAAGCATTCTCATATCATGAACCATGTTCAGAATTAGCATTAATTAATTTGAGTAAGTCCAAACAAGCCTAAAAAAGAAAAAAAAAAAAAACACTGATGTATGCTCTAGTAGTGCCAGAAAATTTCGTGGAAATCTGGGGAGAAAAAATTGCTAACAAAGAACAGAGTTTAGGAAATTGCCATGGACATTTTCAAAAAGTGTGGTAATATTTACTCTTCCACCCTTCCTTTTGTGTCCAAAAACACAATGTTACAATGCTAGCATGTCTTGCTTTTCAACACAGTTCTTGAACATGGGTAATCCCCAATGCAATCATAAATATTGTATGTCACAATGACCATACACAAGCATAGTGACGCAATGTTATGGCAACTACGTCAGAGGCTCAATTGTGTGTACAGGGTATTATGAGCTAGACCTCCTGCAGAGGTTTTAATTGAAGTAATTTAATCTTTTGCCATGTATTTCGCTGTTTAATCACGTTTTAGTATTGTTTCCTTGATGGATCATTTCACGATGAAATTCAGCAAGAAAATTTTAAATGGTCAATCATTTGTATTTTGATTGCTTTGTTTTTTTTGTTCAGGAATTGTTTTGTTTGCTTAGTTTTTTTTTTTCAATGCTTAAAAAAAGTGAAGGTTGAACCTCATTTTGCTCAAATTGAGAGATCACTACGAATAAATTATTTTCAGTTTTACATGTAATTATAGCCATAATTAGTGAAACAACACATGCATATTTTTTGTTCAATATCCATTACTAATAGGAATATTTTAAACAACAGAATAACTAGGGGAAATTATATAGTTAATCACACTGAACAGCTGTATGGGCAAGAGTTACATATGTACTCCTCTTCAAAGTTCTACATGTAACAAATTATTTTTTTTATTTTTGGCCTTAGGGTTTGGGTATTTGTTACTGTAAGGCCATAAATAAAAAGAATAAGTTGGTTTCCTGTAGAAATTTAAAGGGGGTACATACTGTAATGGAACTCTTTCCGCTGTCTGCTGTGCAGCTGTTATTTCTTGTGTTAACATGTTACAATGTTAAAAGCTGGGAATTTACCACAAACACTTATAAATAGATCTGGTAGTTTCCCAGCTTGATCAGAATATAGGCTGCCCTGGATGAATGAATCCCAATTCAGAAGTGCAAAGTAAGATCATTTCAAAGAAGTTTACAGCTTGAGTATCTGCTTACTTTTTTTTATATCTGAGTGATGAATTCCTCATTAGACCATGTTTTTATACAAAATGTCCTTTAGGAATGCTTCACTTTAAAACAAAGTTTTTGAATGTGGCATTTTAGTCATGAAGATAAATAGATACATATTTATTGAAAACATGCATGCAAACTAGCAAACATACAAATGCAAGGGTGCATTCAACACTCTGCACACACACACATGCCTAGGCATGCACACATGCATGCACACACGCATGCCACACACACACATGCACACACACTCAACCCACCCATGCACCACACCCACACCCACCATATTCCCTCTACAACCCCTGTGGGTGTCCATATTTTTGTTTTTTGAAAAAGGTTTGTTTTTTATTTAAATGCACTTTAATTTGTATGGTTCACTAGATATCATCGAGAAAAGGTTATTTCCCAAGTTTCGTTTGATCTGTTGTTGGGCGGTTTCACTCTATACATACTGCTGCCATAACTAACACTGTATGAATCTATAGGGTAACCAGATGTGTTCCAAATGGGGAGGCAGAAGGGATGCCGAGTAGGTCAATTTGGACCCTTCTCCATAGACACTGTACAAAGGGTCAGTTCATTTTGGGGGAAGGGGGCAATGGTTCTGAGCAGGGGATCGCTCACCCCATTCCCCCCACGTTTACCCACGGCTAAATCAATGTCCTTTCATATAGAAAATCACACTTGTTACAAAATTCCAGATCCGGATTTTTTTTTTTTTTAATTTTATGCAGAGCTATTGTTATGGCAATGTGTTGCCTCTATCTATCACTCTATCTATCTATCTATCTATCTGTTAACACTTGTCATAATGCGTCTTGTGTTCCAAACGCGTGGGCCGATTGCAGCGACAATCGGTCAGAATAATCATTGACCCAAGGCCCATGTTGGGTGTTAACAGATGTTGGTCAAACAGGGTCACGTGGGCCGATTAAAAGGGGCATTCTTTGAAAATCTATAAATTGCTTCTTGTGCCCCAAATCAATTGGTATATCACTAGCTTGTTAGAAGAACCGCTGACCCAGGTCCATATGGGGTGTTCACAGATTTGGTCAAAGGTCAGTGGGCCGATTAAAGGGGACATTCTTTGAAAATCTATAATTGCCTTCTTGTGCCACAAAATCATTGTTATATCACTAGACTTGGTTAGAACTGCTGACCCATGGTCCATATGGGGTTTTCAAAGATTTGGGTCAAAGGTCATTTGGGGCCATAAAGGGGCATTCTATGAAAATCTATAATTCCTTCTGTGCCACAATCAATTGCTATAATCTCTAGATTGGTCAAAAACTGCTGACCAAGGCATCATAAGGATTTCACAAGTTGGGTCAAAGATCGTGTGGGCCAATTAAAGGTGCATTTTTTTGAAAATCTATCCATTTCCTGTCGGCCACAAAATCCAATTGCATAAGCACCAATTGCTCAGAAGAACCATTCTGACCCAAGTCCCATAATAGGTTTGTTCACAGATTTGGGTGAAAGGTCATGTGGGCCATTAAAGGGCGCATTCCTCGATGATCTTGAGACTGCGGGCCTACTCCTAATATTATGCCCTTGGTCTCAAGATCCCTGGGGTCAATATTTCTCACCATCTCCCTCATTTGTCACTCTAAATGGCAAACCATGGGTGCTACTCCTAAACGTCTCTTACTTTATGCTCATATGTGGACTTTCATGATTAATTTCGCCACAATGGAAAATGTTGTGCCCCCCGGGGTGGTGTCAAATTAAAGAGAGGGAAATAAAAAATACTATACATGTAAAACCGTGGTGCTACTCCTAAACGTCTCTTACTATGCTCATGTGGGGGACTTTTCACGATTAATGTCTCCACAATGGAAAATGTTGCGCCCCCAGGGTGGTGTGCCAATTTTAATCTTTCTGAGCTACCGCCCCATTGGTGGCTCCTTGTTTTGTTAACATTATCCTATGGTACTGGTTGTAACTATGCAAAATATTTGCTGCTCCGAACAAAAAATTGATTCATCTCAAAACTTTAAAATTTAGCATTTTAATTTTTCTTTTTTTAAACAATTATTAAATTGGACTTTTCACAAAATAATATTTTTAAATCTCTGAGTCAGCTTTTAAGGTGCTTGTTCCGATTTTTCTCTATCAGGTTCTCTACGTGATATGAGAGCCTGACACCTTTACACAATGACCACTAAGTACCTTGGGAAACAACTTGCGGTGTGATGCCAACCGATAATGCATAGTGCAATGCCCTATTCACTACTGGGCTAATATTGATGGTTAACCCTTAAAACTGTAGTTTTTTATCTATATCTTGAGAAAGAATGGCATTGAAAGCTGACATTCATGGACGACAATGCGAAATACAGCCTGATATCAAAATTGATACTACTTCCGGGTAAAATCCCGGGGGTCCCAAGACATCGGAACAATCACCTTAAGTCCCTTTAAAGAATTCCTTTTATCACTTATAACTAACATAAATTACGCTATAAAAACAATTATTGAACACATATGTAGTGGTTTCATGGAAACGTAATTATACTAACCATAAACTAATTAAAAGCATTTTTATAAACTGACCATGCCTCTATTTAGGGAAATTCGCGCTACTGTATATTGGATATGTATGTTGTGTTATGCGATACGGACGGCACAGTCGTCTGCATCTTCACACATGATGCTTCATAATGTGTATGTCCTATGGCATTATGACCTAAACGTGGCCGTCGTATCGCTAACACTTTAACACTAGTCGCTATTTTAAATAGCCATGGTCAGATAAGATGGTTTTTAATTCATTGTTAGGGTTTATATAATTCCGTTTTTCTATGAAACCACCGATATGTGTTCAATGATATTTTCTAGGTTATTGTTTAATATTATTCGTTTTACGGGTTTCTCCTTAATTTTCCTTTGATATAGATGGGGATGTAGTTTACCTACATCTTATTCTTGTTATTGTGGACTATTTTTGGTCTTATGTTTAGGTATCTACCTGATTACATATTCAATGTATTTTATAGTCAAAGGCCTTTCAACATACCTTATTTACCAAATCTATTTGATCTGCCATACATTTTAAATGTTGATGGGTGGGGTGGGGGGGGGGCCGTAGCACCCCAAATTCCACAAAGGGAAAAGGTCCACTTTTAACCGATTTTTTTATCTCAAAAGTTTTCCAAACAACCAAGTGAAAATTTTACAAGGCTACTTTTTGGTGCTGAGAAGTCCAAAAAGGACCATTTTTTTTTGGGGGGGCTTAGGTCCCTTTAGAAGTCCACTTTTTAAAATCCTGGCACCCCCTAAAATAATCCTGGAGGGAAGTAGATGGAAGTAAAGAAGGTAGGGTGAGGGGTGTGGGGTGAAAAGGTGGGGAGGAAGTGGGAGTGGCGAGGGTGGACTAAAAAGGAGTATAGAAGATTTGGCATAGGGAACACGTGGGGTGGAGGAATTAGGGAGCCGTGTAAAAGTAGGAATGGATGGGTGAGGTTTGTGGTCTTGAGGGGTGGGGGAGAGGAGACGCTTCTGGGACTACTTCCAAGTGAATGACAAATAAATTGTTATTATGGAGCTATAATTACTGCAGTGAAGAGGATAGTAAATTTGGACAATTTGGACCATTTACATCAATTGAATTTGCTTAAAAAGGTCAACAAAAGATTTTGAGACACCTAAATTTATGCCATAATAGTAATTTCATTAGATTTGCACTCATATATTTCGTACCTTGTATTTTGCTATCAGAAATGTTTTTAAAAAGAGAAAAATGGTGATTTTGCTTTGCTTATAATTATTTCATATAAAACAAAGGCGAATTTCGTATTTGCTCCCTATACGAATTGTAAATTTCCATTTTGTACCAAAGAAAATAGCTCTCGCCTTAAGATGGTGATATTATTGATGGAAAGTTACAATCAGGGCAAAAATCGTACTTTTGGGATTTTTTAAGGCACCTTATATGTATCTCTTTCTGCACCTTTAATGTTTAAAATACTTTGCTTGATGTAGGTAACATGCGCATCCACATGACGGGAATTAATTACATCTTCACATGTCATCATTGTAGGTGACATGGCAGAATTTCAAGAAATCATTCAAAAGCTCAATCCCCACCTTATTTTCTATCCTAAATTATTACTACTTAGTCTACAGTGGGTGCACCAGACTTCTTTTTCTGGGGCAACAGGGTGAAAGGTAACTAGTCTGGGGCCATAACCCCATTTTTTACTGAACCCAAAAGTAGCATCCGCAACAATTTTTTTTTTGGCCGTTTTCTGCAGCTGAAAAACGAACCCTACGATTGAGAAACTGAGGGGTGCCAAAATTGCACCCTTGAGCATTTTGAAAATATCCCAGATTGCCGCCACCACATAATTTAGCAATAACTCAGCTTCTAAGCAGCTATAAGGATGATTCTTGTGTCTTTGTATGGGTTTTTGGTCTCAATGAATTCCAATTTGTACTTCTTTTTAACACTAAGGTCTTCTCTATACTGAAATCCAAGATGGCCGCCAAGATGGCCGCCACCACATATAATTAGCAATAGCTTAGCTTTTAAAGCAGCTATAAGGATGATTCTTGTGTCTTTGTGTGGGTTTTTGGTGTCAAAGAATGCAAATTTGTACTTCTTTTTAACACTAAACTCTTCCCTATACCGAAATCCAAGATGGCCGCCAAGATGGCCGCAACCACATAACTGTAATTAGCAATAGCTCAGCTTCTACAGCTAATACAATGATGATTCTAGTGTCTTTGTGTAGGTTTTTGGTGTCAAAGAATTCAAATTTGTACTTTTAAATACTTAAGCCTTCCATCAAATCGAAATCCAAGATGGCTGCCAAAATGGCCAACAAATTGGCTGCCACAAAATTTGCTTAGCTGTAATCTCAGCTTCAGAAGTACATAAGATTATGGGTTTAGTGTTTTTAATTAGATTTTAATGGTCAACCTGTTCAATGTTATCATTATGTATGACTTCAGGGAAACTCAGGCTGCTTAGCATAAATTCTTTACAAAATAAGCTCCAAACTTGCATTGATCCTCTCAATCCTGATCACCATTCATCTGGTTTGATCGATATCGTTTTGGTAGGATAGCACCCGAGGTGGTGAATGCTGATAATGCAGTTGCTATAGGAGTTAAGTTAATAGTTCAAAATAACCAATGTGGTGACAATGGCTTTAAGCAATAAGAAGCAAATTAGAATGGGATTCGTTTCTTCAAAAATACAGAACTAATCTTTTCCAGAGTTTGAGGTTTGATGACATCACTCGCTGTGGAGTGAGTGAGTGAGTATTAAAGTTTAACGACAACTCAACACAATTGTGTTATATCGTGTCATTACATTTGTCATTTAACATTAAATATAAAAAACAACACAATATTAAAACTTCATTTCAGTTCAAATTACAATTAACAATTACAAAAGGATACACATCATACAGTGATGAACCAGAGCATCACCTATCCATGTATATACGTCTAGCCCTTTTCCTTTTCATCATTATCAATTGTTCTTCTTTTGTTCAACTGTCCATTATAGTTACAAAAGCGGTCAGAGACCGTTATCTAAACTTATGAATATTCATCACACCGTTATTTTTTCCGAAAGTGGTCTCTGGACAACCTCGGAGAAAAAATTAATGGTCTGATGAATATTCATCGTTAAACAATAAAGGACCAATGAACAAAAGGAAGGAAAATTCTTAGAAACACCTCGGCCTCGGGTGGTACAATGAAGAAAAGAAAATAAGACAATAGTGAAAGATCTCAATATAAAAGCTAATCTACTTGTTAGCTTTGTCGATTACGATTAGCCAAAGTACGTAGTGACTCTAATTATGCAAAATTTCTCATATTTTAAAGGGACAATTCCGAAACATTTTGCCCCTTTTATGTTGAATAAACCACCGATGAAGAACAGGTGACAAGTTACAAACCTTATTGTGCTTGTCGTATTCCCATGACCATCTGCTGGGTAGATAATACAAGTATATCGACAACGAATCAGCCAACAAAAGCATGGAAATCTTCCGGTTGGCTCAATACAAAAGCTTATGGTTATTGTCGGATTTCCATGACCATCTGCTGTGGCGTTTAGATCATACATGTATATCGACAAGAATCAGCCAACAAAGTCAGGGAAAACTTCAGGTGGCTATACAAAAAGCTTATTGTGATTTCAGATGTCATTCTGAGGGGTTAGCTAATACAGTGTATCGTCCACGAATCAGGCCAAATAGTGATTCAAAGTTTTATGGAAATGTCAGGTGACTCAATTATAAAATCTTATTGTGATTGTCGGAGAACATTTCTGTTTAGGCTATGGATATCGACAAAGAAATAAGCCAGACTAGTTGATTTAACGTCATGGAACAGTTCAAAAAGACAATTTAAACACCTTGCTTTACCTTAAATGGTAACAATGCTACCCATAACGCCCGATCACTTGAATCGGATTTTGAAAAAATAAAATGAGGGAGAACGTATATAAGAAAGGGAATTTCTGCTTTATTTTCTTATACGCCAATAGTGTGCTAATGATCAGCCTTAAGACATAGCCTATTAAGAATTGCCTAAGATTTTCTTAGCTAAAACTTCTCAAGCACTAACCTGCGTAACACGCATTCGGTAGTGCACTGCGGATAACTCTGTCTTCAACAGATCTTTAATCGTGGGTGTCAGGAATCCGGGTCAGCATATACGTGTGAAAGGGTTTATTTGAACAACTGAACCTACTTAAATTATCCAAACCTGCCTACTAAAATAACAATTAAACACGGCTTCTTCTTAACCAGTCAATAGGATAATCTTCTCAACAGATGCGACCATTTCTTAAAACTCAGCATCAGGCTTTCCTTGACAAAAGATTATATCTTAGAAGGTAAACCCTATTAGGCTAGACCTGGGTGTTAGACTCCTGCACAAGTGAAATAACAGCTCATTGGTGTTTTTAATTAAGGAAACACATGTAACGCTCAATTTACTGAATAATTATTAAAAAATCGATTTTTGTTCTTGTCACAACATATAGGTAAGATAAAGGATTCAAAAAAAACACATTATGAAAAAATAATGAGTTTTGATAAGGGTCTGGCTTGCTATTAGTGACTCCGACTAAGTGGCTCTCCTAAAGCGGCTCGCCTTTGTCGGAGTCTAATAGGCTCACCAGACCTTATCAAAAACACCATGATTTAATAACGGGTGCTTCTCATCCTTTATCTATTACATAAAACAAGATAAACCAACTAATGGCAAAGATACACTTAGACAACATGATCAATAAAAAACCAAGTTGTTCAAAAGATATATGATAAATTTATAACTATACACATCATAGACTGATGACAAAGGTTCATCAATCCCATGGTACCAAGCAAAAAACTTCAACTGTGGGTAAATACAGATAATTGACAATCGCATCAGAACATGCAAACAGGAGATTCCCCCTTTACTGAAACATAGATTGTATCATACATAGTCCATTTTATAACTGGCTCCAATAAACTTGGGCATTATGCCCAAACTGATTTTAAATTACATCAACAATTATACAGTAGAAAACCCTAATACATGTACTATTTAACTTATTACAAAAAAAAATAAAAGGTGCGTCTTACAGATGACGTTTGTCTGGTCCTGTCATGTTTTGTATTGATTGTAATCTCTTTTTTTGTCTGTCTTGTCGTATAACCTTAAGTTGAGGTGAGGTTAAGCATTCACGCTTAGCGTTTAGCAGTGACTCGTGTCATCATATTTTTCAATTTATATCCTATTAAAATGATAATTGATTTCTATTGTGAAATCCATTTTATGGTACTGCATTTAATATCTTGTATTTCATTGTTTGATTTGTGGATGATGTGATGAACAAAAATAAATTTGATTTGATTGATTGATTGATCAATGTTTGTTTTTCATGTTAATGATTGATTTAAAGCTAATTGTACTTAAACGGGTAATACAACAGAACATCCTAATATACAATTAAACAGTCGAAATCATTACACATTTATATATATCCTAAATTACAATAAAACCAGTTGTTCAATAACAGACGAGTTGCCCTTTTAGTCGCCTTTTACGACATGCAGGGGGAATACACATCGAGGCCAATTCTTAACCCCCGAAACCCACAGGGGCCCCATTTAGTCACCTTTGCGACATGCAGGGGAACAAATCGGGCCAATTCTTAAAGACCCCGACCCGCAGGGGGGCATCGTTGGTGTTTAAATGAAATCTTCGGTTCGAGTTATGACCAATACCAACTCAGTTTGAGATGTAGTGGTGATATGGGATAACAAAGACAGTGGACAAATGAAGGAAAAGGCTAAAGAAGAGCAGTCAGCTCGGCCAGAAGTCATCGTAATAGACGGATGTGTTATTCTACTGGATTATACCACAGGCCAATACATGGAAAATACAAGTACTGTGTCGGGGTTTCTCATGTACATCAAAAAAGCTTAGCAAAGCAGATCTCTACCTGATCTTTGATCGATGCTTAAGTTTAGTATCAAGGGTGCAGCAAAGAGCAGACGCCTGGCAAAAGCAGGGTCAGGCGACGGACCAGCTTAGCCGGGACTGCCTTCCACACAGCAGTCTTCTTAATATTGTAAAAAACAAGTACATTACATTTGTCAACACATGCAGACAGGGGTTGGACAGGGACGCATAACAACTGGCAAAAGAATCACACCAGCTCGAAGACAGAGGGAACTGTGCTCTCGTCAGCCCTTTCTGTCGACACGCTGGCTAAATATCCAGCCTCCCTTTCAAAATAGTACCGACAATAGAATACTGGCAGGTAGATACTTCAAGACCAGACCAACTCACTATACACCTATGACAAAACTACCACCTGATGGTAGAAATTTTCAAGCAAGGAATGGGTCACCTTACAATCGGATTCGACAGGAGTCCGTCGCTTCAACAGCAATATGCACCGATCGGGGCTGCGACATCTCCAATCTGACCAATGTGGTCTCCATTCCAAGACAGCGGATCACATTAGTGCTACCTTTCGTCCACCGTTGGATAGAGACTTCTCAAACCCAAACCAATCAACACTTTGGCTTTTTTTTGCTGGCTCCACCGTCTAAAACATATATTTAGCTGCTGCCTCATACACAAGAAGAAGAACAACAACCCCTGGGCTGTGTGAAAGTTCTTAAAGAACAGCGCACAGTAGTACTTCGACTTATTGTGACAGGATTTTCATTTTGAGTAGGAAAATTATCTTTCCCGAGAGGCATCCCAAATTGGAAGGCTAAAGCTTTCGACACTCAGTGAAACGCCATCATCAGAGCAAACAAAACAGTCATGATGTTTCACCTAATATACACCGTAAACAAAGGGAGAGGAGAGAAGAAAACAATAGGATGTGATGAAGGATACCCCAGTAATTAAGTTCCATTTCATTGGTTGAGAAGGAATCCTTGGAGTAATCTACCCCATTTCAGGAGGAAATTTCCTCCTTTGTCCCTATGAAGTTGTTAGGGGAGACTTGATGTCGGGTTAGACATGATGGTTTCATTTCAGTCCAATGGGTTATTGTCAAGATTTTTAGTCTGTCCCAGTCAATGTTATGTTGGTGTTCCACACACGTTTCGTTGGTTCTCTTTTTCAATGATCTGCCGGGTTTACCAATGTACACTTTGTCAATGGATCCAGGTTCGAGAGTCTTGTGGAAACATGCCTTTGGGTGTACTATATAGTTGGTGTCCTAGGGTGTATTAGTCTAAAATAACTCCATAGCTTCTTTCTGTTCTTCTTCTATTGGCTCTTCGACCTACAGCATAGCCAGGGAGTTGACCTACATAACTTCAACCTCTGACCTGAAAGACCAGCCACCATGTAAAAGACACGGGTAATTTCGCTACGTTCATATATACTCTGGCCCTCAAAGACCTCGAGATCTGCTAATCATTTGTTGTAGAATCGCTATTCACATCAGTGACCAAATTCGGACATAACCAGGACCTGTATCAAAGATGACGTGACAATGATTGACAGGACATCCCTCCACATCACTGACGTCAACGGGAGTTGGAGTTTTGTTGACAACACAACTTATATTTGGAAGGCGACCTTATACTACCAAACCGATGGGTAACGATGGGTTCTTGGGTCCCCTCCAGTGGCTAACATGTTTTTGGAGTCCTTTGAGCAGGACGCCCTTGCTGCACCTAATCCACCGCGCATATGGAAAACAGCTATAGTGGACGGACACTCTCTGTGTTCCAGTTGGCGTAGCTAGGAATTTTCATAGGGCGGGGCCAGTGTGCATCTCAACCGACAGAAAATGGTAGGGTCCAGGGCGGCCCGCATTGGGCCCTGTTGGGGTCCAGGGGCGAGGCCCCGGTGGGGGTCGAGGGGGCGGAAAAGCCACATGAAAATTTTGGGTTTTATTGCTTAATGTCTTCTGAGGGTAATGTTTGTACGATTGTAAAATTTACGTGTCGCACGCTGTCCATTAACTTTAAACTTATACTTTGCCGACACCGGCCTGCAAGTGCCATGACCATGACGTTTTCAGTAACCGACGGGCCATCTCAACGACGAAACATTTTGGGGGGCTGCACCCCCCCAACCCCCCTCTGGTTACGCCACTCCTTGTGTTCTATGGATGAGATTACACAATTTTGACATCTGTCACAGTCTTCGCAAAGATATGTCATCAAATTCACTGTGAAGAGGAGACCAACGCACAGATCGCATTCCGTGAGTTTTGGTTTAGATGAAACCTGACCTTATTCCTGACACGACTGTCTATCACAAGAAGACCCACACCGAACAATACTTGAATGAATCGCGGTATGGAATCGTTCCTCCACGTCTGAATTTCAGGCAAATGGAATTTGCGGTGAATGCCAGAAGGTTGGCAACTGTCAAAATAAGTGGACTTTAAAATTAAATATGATTCAGCTGACCAAAGTGATCAAGAAGAAACTGATGAAGAAACTGAGGAATAATTTTCCAAAATATTTTTTATCTAATTTGTGTTATTTAATTTTATTTTGCAAAATTGGCACAACTTTCTTATGTCAACGTGGGCTTCATTTTTGTTTTGAAGTGTTTCCAAAGAGTAGTTAATATGTGGATATGTTATGCGATTATCTTCAGACTTGATGAACAAGTTATTAAGACTACATTACCATCTAAACTTGTGTTTTTCCCACTTTAGATTACCCTTTTATGACATATTCTCCATCATTATATTTGAATGTTTTGCCAATAAAGACCACCGTATTGAGACAATTGTGCATCACCTATATATTTGAATGCTTTGCCAACTATGGACTACCTTAGTGTGACAACTTGTGGAACATCTTTATATTTGAACGTTTTGCCAACTTGATAGACTACCCGTTCATTACAACTTTTCCATCATTTTCATAGTTGAATGCTTTGTCAAATCTAGAATACCACTATGAAAACCTGAACGACATCTTTGTAACTTTAGACTATCCGATCATGACAACATATTCTATACATATGTTGAACACTTTTCCAACTTCGAACTACCGTATGATGACAACATGTACATCATCACCTTACTTGAATGCTGTGTTACCTTACAGTAACACCATAATGTAAGTTTGTGTATTATATTCACAGTTAAATGGTCTGCTAACTTAAGACTACCTTTTTGTCAACTTTTGCATCATATGAATATTTGAATACTCTGCCAAATTGAGACAAACTTGTGTATTCATATTTCACCTGCATTCGTATTTCACCTGTATGCCATTACCAAGTCTCACTTTTAGTGTAAAGAAACACTAATGCTTTCAAAGAGTAGAAATTTGCATTATGATACCCATAAACCTATAGAAAGACACCACAATTACAATCGTATTTGCTTCAAGAGCTGAAACATTGCTAATTATATGTGTGTGATGGCGGCCATCTTGGATTTCGGTATACGGAAGACTTTAATGTTAAAAAGAAGTACAAACTTGAATTCATTGACATCAAAAACCCATACAAAGACACAAGAATCATGCTTATAGCTGCTTTAAAAGCTGAGCTATTGCTAATTATATGTGGTGGCGGCCATCTTGGCGGCCATCTTGGATTTCAGTATAGGGAATACTTTGGTATTTAAAAATAGTACAAATTTGAATTCAGTGACACCAAAACCCATACAAAGACACTAGAATCCTCTTTATAGCTGCTTTAGAAGCTGAGTTATTACTAATTTTATGTGGTGGCGGCCACCTTGGTGGCCATCTTGGATATTTCAAAATGCTCAAGGGTGCAATTTTGGCACCCCTCAGTTTCTCAATCAGTAGGTCTTCAGGATGTAGAAACAGCCAAAAAAAATTGTGCGGACGCTATTTTTGGGTTTTTAGTTTTGGCCCCAGACTAAAATACCAAGGCACATGGAACATTGTGTAATGCTGAGACATTTTGCATTAAACATATTTGTACTTCAGTCCGTGGATTGCCAAGACGATGACACATCACATGTTCATGGTCATGAAGTATACTGGAAATTACCCTGTTATGATTAGCTTCTGAAATACTGTGACATCAGGGGGAGCATCAGGCTAAATTCTTTAGCTTATTTTCAAAGGGAGTCTAACTTTGCCACTTTGGACCCAGGTTTAAACCATGGTTTGTCCGTCATGAATGGATCTTTTGCTTTCATGTACTCTGAAAGTGCGTTGTTAATTACAGGGGAGAAATTCTAGCCTCAGCCCATCCATGAGGAATTTTATCCCCGTAAAGTACAAGCACACTTACTCTGTAGGTTGAAAGCGAAAAGGTCTATTTGTGAAGATCTAATTACCAATACAACTGTGCAAAAAACTCAATTTAAAAAAAATGGTACCCTCTTCAAAAAAATGTGCTATTATTGCTTTAAAGGTGCATGTTCCGATCGTCTTTGGGACCCCCCTGATTTACCCGGAAGTAGTATCGAGTTTGATATCAGATGAAAGCCCGTATTTTTCTCATTGTCGTCCTGAAATTTGAGCCCTCAAATCCATTTCATTCCCAAGATATAAACAAAACACCGCCGTTTTAGTGGTTAACCATCAATATTAACACAACATTGAATAGGGCTTTGCAGCATGCATTATTGCATCTACCATCAAAACTGCAAGTTTGTTTCCCACGGTACTTGATGGGTAGTATGTGCAAGTGCCAGGCTCTCATATCAAGTAGAGAACACAATGCACACAAATCAGAACAAGCACCTTTAACTATTGTAAACAAGTTTCCCATGAAAATGAATTAGATTGTAATCTGAAGAAGTCCACCATTGAGTTGTAATGTAGCAGCAGTATTGTATTTTTTCTTAATTTAACATTGGCAATTCTTACAAAGAATTAATACAGGCTATTTTATTCATTTTCATAGGTCTCAGATACTGTGCATTTTGAAAAGTTACGATGGCGTCTCCAAAGCCATCATTTTGCGAGCAGTGTGGAAATGGGCTTCGGCCCACTGCAAATTTTTGCCCTGCATGTGGCACACCGACTAGAAACAACCAGTGTGTGGGTATGTATGGTCCTTTTTAACTCCTGGTTTTAGGGGATATTGTTATTGTGTATTTCTTCTCTGTATATATGTAATATAGTGAAATGTTAACTTCTGGTTAGGTTTATGCACGTCAAAGGTTCATCTTTTTGTCAAATGTTTGAAATACAACATGATTGTTGATTTTGGTTAGGTTTTATGTCGACTATTTCAATATCAACCAAACATAGTGAACTTTTGATAGGGTAACCTGAGGTGAGTCAACATATTTCAGGTCAAACGTTATCCAGTGGTCAAATGAGGAAGTTGTTGACTTTGGTTCAATTTTATGTTAAAGGCTCCCATATTACTGATTTCAGTGTCAACCAAACTTGTTGATAATATGCTTTGGATGGAGGACCTGAGGTGAATCAACACATTTCAGGTCAAAGGTCATCCAGGGATCAAATGAGGTCTGTCAATTTTGATTAGGTAAAGTGTAAAGTGTTCATTTGAAAAGTCACACTTTGGTATCAAGCAATTGAAGTTGGTGTCAATATTTGGATACATGTAGGCACCCAGAGATGAGTCTACATATTCAGGTCAACGGTTGTCTACATTACTAACCGTGTTCTAGGTTTATCACTAACCAATGCCTCCGGTTTATAAAAGATTCATGAAAATGAGAATTTCCATAATTTCTGTTAATGTTGCAGAAGATACAACATTAGGTGTGTATCATCAATTTGAGGAAAATTAATCATTTCTGGAAAAAGTGGGGAATTTGGGAATCATATTGCTGGGATATTTCAATATTTGGAGGGAAATATTTGGCCTCTAAATAAAGAAATACATAAGAATTAAAGAAAATTTTGAAATTCCCTTGGAGGGAAATTTTGCAGTCTTGGAGGGAAAGGACATCGCTGGATAAGGAGAGAAGTAGGCCCTCTATAATCATAATAGTTATATTCCACAATCAATTTTGAGTTGGTGTTTGACAACTACTTTATCATGTACGCAAGGTGTTTTTTATCCCCAAAATACACTTGTATCAAGAAAAAATGAGAAAAGTCTGAGAAACTTCGGGGGCATGCTCTCTGGAAAAAGCAAAGCTTAGAGCATGCCTCCATTTCAATGACAATTGATTACTTATATGAAGGAACAGGAAGATGTTGCATAGCTGCCCTTTTTCATGGAGCTTGTAAGTGACGCCTATAGATGGACCTTTTGTCCTTCATAAGCTACAAAGAGGCTGCATGAGGCAGCCCTTTATAACAATACCCAAATACCTATTAGCTTATGCTGCTAAGATTTGGATTATATAACCGTCTTCACACCAAGCAGACTCTGGAATACAACACAATGGCCCATGACCGCGCTATTTATATCATGAGGAAGTTAATACACTATGAGCTATATCATTCCCATGGTGCAGTTCAATAGCTTTCATTCACCATTGTATTGAGCAAAATACATCACCTGTATTTTAGTATGATTTATGATACCCAGGACGTGCATGGTCAGCTGTTGTTAACATGTGCTCATCAAAGGCTACTGAACAGAGCCCTTGGTAGATTAACATGCCTTACCATAATAGTGATATGGTATGGTTTGTATGTAAAAAGTTTGTTGTTGTTTTTGGCAATTCCATTTAGTGTTCCGGCCCCCCAGAAAACCAAAATACAAAAATGAGGTCTTTCCACCCCAAGAACCAGAACGCCAATCACATATATGTTGCTAAATAATATAGTGCACATTCTTGCAACGCGGCATTGTGGTTCTTGGGGTGGAAAGGCTTCAAATATGGAAATTTTAATTACCCATTGAAGCCTGTATTATTACTTTACATAAAACCAACTTTTGAGGAATTTATGTAAAGTGGGATTTTTTGAAAACCAGCAAAAGGTAAACTTTGAGTATGTCGCTTTATTATGCAAGACGTTTCAAGTTCATCCGTTCTCATGAAAACTATAGAGGGCGTCCTTCATTCCTTATCCGGCGATGTCCTTTAGCTTGTATTCCCAGAAAATTTGGCATTTTCCAGCCCTGAAAATAATATCCGTGCAGCATACTATATGTAGCTTATGTGATTGTGGTGTGTCTGCATGTCCATCTGTCCATCCACATACAGAAAGCGATATTGCCATTTTCTGTCCTACATGGATGCACATTTGAGGTGTATGCATTTCATGTGTCTCTGAATATTTTGTTTGCCTCATGATGTGCTTGACTGCTTGCATCAGGTATTGGAGGAGCTAGGACCCGGGTCAAACATCATCGTTTACCCCTCACTACAGAAAAGGTTTGACACCTTTGGTAGTTAGTATGGACCCTCTATATCAACGCTATAGGTAGGTAGTACTCTCAAATTGTGGGGCCACTTTTTCAATAGGGGCCAATTTAAGTTTACACAGGGGTCAAACTTTTAAAATGCTCCAATCATGTTGAAATGTAATCCATATTGTCCGTCTAGTCATAATGATTCCAAAAATGTATAGTTTGTACCATCTATGACCAATAGTTTTGGAGTTATAGGGTAAAAATGGCTAAAATTAGAGAATAAAGGTATGATTTTGGGAACCGGTACTCTCTTTACGACGAATTCAACCCAAGGCGATACCATTATTTTAAGTGGAAGAACGAGGCCGGAGGCCGAGTTCTTCCACGCAAAAATAATGGTGTTGCCGGGTTCAATTCGTCGTAAAGAGAGTACCGGTTCCCAAAATCATACCTTTATTCTCATTCTTAAACAGCTTTATCATTTAAGGTCATCTTTAACCCAACTTCGCTATGCTTTACGGCTTAAATACAACAAGAAAGGACTGCCACCACCCAGTGACAACAATCGAACAACCCGTTGAACGCAACGATCATACGCAACGAGACCGCAACGTTGGCAGGCGCGCGCGAACATAGCAAAACGCAGTGTGACGCGAGCGGTTCAACCTAAAAATAACATCAATACGCAGCGCGTACTACCTGGGTTCAATTAAACGAATTGAACCCGGGAATTGCTTACATTTTCACAGCTGTTTAAGAATGGTAAAAAAAGGTCAATTTCTATTTGTACAGGGGTCAAAATCGGAAGTTGCTCCAATTTTGTTGAAAATGATAGAAGTTGTTCATCTAGTTTAATGAGTCAAAATAAGGAATAGTTTGTACCATCTGCAATGCATAGTTACCATGTTATGGGACAAAATAGGTCATAGGTCAACATACCCAATTGGTGTTGACCTTCTTTGACCCTAATCTCTGTAAGTAAGCATTTAACATAATACAAACTATACCTTTTAGGAGTCCTCTTACTTCAGGCAATAACTTGCAAGTATTTAAAATATAATCAGATTAACTTTTAATGTTGACCCTGTTCAAATCGAGATTGACCTTTTTTACCATTTTACCTTATAACTCCAAAACCAATGTTCGTAGGTGGTACAAACTATACATTTTTGGAATCCTTGGAATTAGATGGACAATATGGCATACATTTAAACATGATTGGGGCATTTTAAAAGTTTGACCCCTGTGTAAACTTAAATTGGCCCCTATTGAAAAAGTGATACCACAATTTGAGAGTACTACCTACCTAGCATTGATGTAGAGGGTCCATACTAACTACCAAAGGTGTCAAACCTTTTATGTAGTAGGAAGTAAACAAACTCCTTAAATAAGGCCCCTATGATATTCTGCTCCTCCTCTAAGGAGCATCTTCTGCAGGATCTGGTTAAAGAACTGTGCACAGCAAACAAGCAATCATTCAAACCTTGGTGTGTGTTTGTATTTGTTTTTTATGTGTACTGCACATAAAAACAGAATACCCTCAAATGTGCATATTTATGGGAACAAAAGCTAATCACATGTATCTGTGGTTGATTTTGAAAATGCTTCTTCCAAGATCAGTCTCATGTGGATTCTAATGAACCTTAGTATGCATCCATGCATACAGTGGGTGTGGAAAGGGGAGTTCAGTGATTGAGGTCAAGGTTATCTAAGAATGAACCCAGAGGAGAAGGTCATGTGTGGGTGTGTAAAAAAAAAAAAAAAAAAAATGAGGTCACTGTTGGAAAAAAGTAAAATCATCAATTTAAAAGTAATCACTGGAGAAAAGATTTGAGATTTTACACAACAGTCAAATGCACTTTGATACATTGTAAATGTTGCCAGAAAAGTTGCCTTCCCAAAGTGCCTAAAATGCATCTTGCATCTTGGTTTTCAAAACATGCACTGGAAACAAATTTGCCTTAATTGAATTTGCTCATAAGAGCGCATAAGCACAGCACTATTCAAAAGTCTATAACTGAGCGAGATCTCTATAGAGATACACCATGATACAGTGAAAATTTGATGAATATTCATTTCCACTGTTTGAGTACACTTGGATTTGACAAGATGAAATATAATACTAGCATGCTGAATGAATCATACTGTATGAGCCAGTGCATTTCTGATCTTACACTCTATCCAATATACTTTAATTTTAGTTTGGCATTTTCTTTTAAGAATGGGTAATAAATCTTTAGTTAACATTAAAATATAGTTGACTTGACCTCACCTGACTAACTATTCAGAAGTAGTTAGATTCTAACTTCTTGTCTTGTCTGCTTGCAGATCACCACTTAAAGGTGGGGGTCCACAGTTGGCAGTCTGTCATGTCCATGGTACTCCTTGAAGAGTCAAATTTCTTTGTTGGGCGGTAAAATTTTAGGTGTCTGTGTCTCCACGGTTGTGTAAAATCAGGTCCTATGTACATGTCCATGGTCATCATGATGTGTGTGTGTGTGCACGCGTGTGTTTGTGTTGTAAGCATGTTCATTTACATACCACAATGGCAGACAACTAAAGCACTCTGGGGTGCTGAATCTTTATGCATTTTGGCTGGAAAGGTGCTAACTTTTGTTCAAATTTGTGAAAATTTGGCACTTTAAAAATGTAATCCAAATCCAAAATTTGTGGTGTGTGTTTTTGTTTAAAATGAAATAAAAACCCTGACCAACTTCTGAAGCCAGACAACTTTAATTTTTTAGCCTAATTATATTTTCTTCTTTTTTACATGTGTAAATACAGGTGCACCAATCCTGCAATACCTGCAGTCTGCACAAAACAGGCAGCAACCATTCATGACTCCACAGCAGGTAGCATTGCAATGCATGCTATGGCAGAGCACTCAAACAGGACATCATGCTGTTCCGCAAGAAATGTTAAACTCAGTGAGGTGTCTACCTCAAGGGATAACCCAACCACCATTACCACTTCCACCACCACAACAACACCTTACAATCACTGAGGTAACTGGTGAGTCCCACGCCAAGCAGATACCTGGATGCTCAGGACAACAGAGTTGTGCAAATGGAATTGCTGAGACCAGAGAAATGCTGTCATCTGAGACAGGACAGCATGGTCAACAGCAACAGGACAAAGGTCAACAGCAACATGACAAAGGTCAACAGCAGCATGACAAAGGTCAACAGCAACAAGCAACATTTGTATTTGGGCAGGGTGGTCAGACAAATGTTGGAGGTAATTTTGCCTTCGAAAAATCAACGACGCAAGGTAATGCGAGCAAACCTCAAGGTGGTTCGGGTAGATCTGTGGATGAATCTGGGGATGAGAATGGTCCTCCCATCCCTGTGCCTGATGGGGAGAGCTCACATTCTAATGTATCTTCAAACTGCAGAGATTCTCCTGGTGTAAAGGATGATGAGAATGCTACAGATGGACAAAAAACATATGCAGAGGTCACTTCCAAAGGGAAAAGAGAAGGACACCCTCCAAACCAGAACACGGGAGAAGGAAACCAACTTACTGATTTGGATATAAGACGACCACCAGGTGAGTTGGTTTGGGAGATCATAAGCATTCAGTAGATGATAAATGTGTGTCTCAGAATTAAAGGCTGACTCAGAGATTTCCCGAGGAGGGCGCCCTCAATTTGCAAACATATCATGTTTTTTGCATATACATAATGCTTGTCCATATGCTAATCACTGTGTGAAATAACTAAGCTCAAATCGAAGTCCTTCATACAGAAAATCACAACTTTGTTATAAAATTCTGGATCCGGAATTTTCGTTATACACAATATCCTATGGCAATGTTATACCCAAATAAATGCTTACTGCATGAAAACGAAAACTCAGATTATCCAACTTTAGATTTAAGCATTGTAGGTGACTATCTTTAGTATCTATTTTGAAATCTTTGAGTCAGCCTTTAATTTGAAAAGGATAACACTAATCAATGAGCATTATATGGAAAATATCATTATGACTTTAACCATATTTATGACATGTTATCCTAATGAATAATTATCTATGTTGCAGAGGATGTTGAACATAATGGAGGTGCTACAGCTGACGGCAGCAATACGGTTGACAACAAAAGTGGGCAAGTGAGTGAAGCAAGTGTAAGTGTTTGATCAAAATGTTGGTAATTTCCTATTCAGCATTGAATAATGCAACATTGTTCTTGGCATTTGATACCACATGACAGAAAATGTGTATTTTATTTTTTTTATGTGCAAATTAATATATTGCAGTAATGACATTTTAACCAATTATTTGCTACAAAAAGGTTGCTCTGGACCACTAGTAACATCCCTGCAGGTAATTGGTTGGGCCTTACAGGTGACAATACCTCAGTCTGAAATAACATTAACGTTAAAGATAACAAAGCACAAGTTTTGCTTGAGTTTTGAATTGTGCGCAAAAATGCACATTCAAAAAGGCTCTTGTTCATATAAATCATTTTTCAATGTCCTCGTGTATATTTCCAGCAAGATCAAACATTAAACTTGTAACAAATATACACGGCCGTTTTCTTACTCACGTAGTAGCCTATACGGCAGCTACACCATGTCTGCAGTGGCAGTTACTGCACAGTACACACTGGGTTAATTGTGAGGCAGTAGCTGCAAGATAGGGCTTACAAAGTACACAGTTATTAGGTATACATTGATGTGGCTACTCTGCTGTACCTACCCCATTGGCTACCCTGTAGTTGCCCACTAGATGGAGAGAAGGTGGATGTTGTGTAGACAGTACCGGAGTAGACACGCAGCTACCACGTAGCTACTCCGTGGTTACCACGACGCCATTTTGAGTGTAGATGAAAATTTCATGAAATGAGGGTGCTATACACTTGTTCTCTGTTTAGCATTTTTTTTAACGTTTTTAGGAAAATCATTACGAAATTCAAATTGGGCATCATCAAAAACCCCCATATTCCTGCACTTGTAATAAAAAAATGCAAATATATGTCAAAAATATCTAGAAAACAAAATTGGCCATGAGAAATATCGCGTGCGCTGAGAGCCGGTGTAACCACTTAGCTACTCCTCGATGTGTGTACACTATCTGTCTCACGTCTATGCGGCAAAAATACACAGAATCCTGGCCAGCGAGTGTACTTCTAGTGGGTAGGTAATCCATGTCTACTCGGTGGTATCTGTGTGGTACCTACAATGAATAAATTAGCCGTGTACTTGGAATCACTGTTAAACATTTGGAAATATTGATGTTTCAACATCATACGTGAGTGTGGAAATGAACATATCATTGCCACACGGCATTGTTGGTGTATTGTAACTCCATTGTTAATTTTGAAAGACGTGACTATATATCCTATTCATAGTTGTGGGCCGCTAGCTATAGCTGGCAGGATCACTTAGCTGTCCATTGTGCGTGTGGATGTATGTGTGTGTGTGTCACTAAATTGTTTTTTTTAAATTGACCTCTTTTGAAAAGTTGAAGTTCAATTGGAACCAAACTTCTGTCATAGGTGCACCATGGGATCCCTCATATGTTGATAAGGTCAAATGTCATGTTAAAAGGTCAAAAGTCATGTGAGGTCAAGTTGAAAATGGGCTAAAAATGTAAAATTGACCTACATTGAAAAGTTCAACTTGAGATAGGCGCAATATGGGATCCCTCATTTGTTGATGAGGTCAAAGGTCATGTGCCGAGGTCAAAGGTCATGTGAGGTGAACTTGAAAATCCAGTCCACAGTATCAAATGCAGTTGTCAAGTCCAACATAACAATAACAAATAACAACCCTGTCAGTGGATCAGCAGTTGGTATCATGAACAGAGAGAAGTGCTGTCTTAGTGCTATGGGTAGAGCGATATGCGGATTGAAGTGGTTCAGAAAGGCTGTTAGAATCAACATAATCAGCAACTTGCAGCGAAACAACTTTCTCAATAACCAGGTGTGGATCCAGGGAGGGGGCTCGCGCCTCCCGGTAATTCTGCAAAATCTTGCAAAATCAGCCCATTTCGGACAAGTTACAGCCTTTCAACCCCCCGGTAATTTTGATGTTTTTCAAATCCTGGATCCGCCCCTGATAACCTTACCCAAAAAGGCAAATTGGCTAAAAGGTTTTCACTATAGTCTTATCACTATTATCAGGTTTTCACTATAGTTTTATCCACTGGCCATCTTGTCAACTAAACATGAAATATACAAATATTCCTCTTCTGGGATTCCACACAGCTACAGGCTTTCATAAATTCACTTTTAATTGTCCACACCATATTGTACTAGAGTTTTAATAAGTTTAATAGATCAGGTATCTACATTGTATTTTGCAAACATCTGCACTGAATAAGTAATAGTAAGCTTTGGAGTTTTTGCTCAAACCAGAAATTATTCTCTAAATTGTTCATAATTGCAGGTGAATGATGGAGTCCAGCCACACAACAGAGGAGACACCCCAGAAAACAATGATGTCCAAGGAACCAACCAACCTGAATATAATTTCAGGTAGGAGGGGATTTAAAGTTTTTTTCTTTGACATTTTTTATTCTGTTAATTCATTTTTCATGTCAAGACTAGCAAAATGGCACTAACAGCAGTAATCAAGTGATTATGGTGACAACTTGGGGCCAAGGATAGCACACTGGGGTTGTACAGGACAGCCAATTGTCTTCTGTTACCCTGAACTAGCTGTAATGAGATCTTTGCTTAGATCACATGCTCCACATTCCTTCAGATGAGCTGTACTGGGAACATACTGAATAATTGACAGTTGAATATACTGGGGATCAAGCTTGGGGCCGTCTGTCAATCTACAATTCGCACCAGAGTCAAACCCCTTAACCATTGTGCCACACTTCCCTTTCATTGTTTGTTTCATGAAAATCAATCAAAAGTCTGTTGCTTTATAAGACAATTTTCTATTTTAGCCAGACTACATTTTTGACAACTTTTATTTTCACATCATTACAGGCACTATTAGTGATTTGCTAAATCAGAAAATTAAAAAAACAACAGATTTTTGCATGTCTGTAATGAGTATAGGTATCTCAATCTAATAGGACCAATTTAGATGTTTTAGTCATTACTGTCTGTAAGGACACTTATAGAACATGTAACTGAATGGTGAAATATCTTGGAACATTGCTGTTTTCTTCCTTTTCTGACAATTTTTCAGTTGCAAAAAAAAAAAACTTGTGAGAACTCTACAGATTTATCCTTCGCTCTTACGCTATTCTTGCAAATTTCAAATATTTTGACTCTTTTGAGTGAATCTCTGATAGTGTCTTTGATATTTGGCACACTCTACATAGCTTTATAAGCCTATGTGGTTGTGCTGCCCATCCATCCATCCATATTCTGTTCTGTTCACACTTTTCATACAGTCTTGATGGATTTTGATAACACTTGGCGAACAGTCATGTTCTGACCAGAAAAAAATCCAGAATAATGCATTCTTAGCTCTTTATTGTGACAAATATTAAATTAATAATGCAGTGGGGGACATATTCTATAAACTAAATCAACTTACTCAAGAAATCTTTCAATGTGTATCTTTAACCATTTATTTTTCAGTTCCACCAATGGCAACCTTCCACCTGCTTTGAAGATTTCACCAGACCAAGGAATGTTTATCCATTTCCATACCATCATTTCCCCAGAGTTCCACTTCAATCAGAAGCAAGATAAAGTTGTCCTTGTTATGGGAACAAAGCCCTTTGGAGATTTTCATCACAAGTGTTTGGAACTCCATATTGAGGAGTAAGTATTTTATGATACACTAGCAATCTAATAATAGGCAACAGCATGTGATCTTGATGAAATGGTGCTTTATAAAAGCTTATGTATTTTTATTAGCACTGAAAATAAAAACAAGGGTTGTGTACAGAGGTTGCATTAATATATTGAAAAAGCATTCAGATATTCAGTGGTCATAACCTCATCCATTTTGCCTCTAGTTCTACAGGGGACAACATAATAAATCTGTGCTGAAAATTCCATCCAACACTCTATTTTAAGTTTGAGTATTTTTGTATGCTTCAGTTCCCAATAGGGCTCTGAGACCGCAATTAAGTAAAATATTTAGTGTGGGCAAACCGATTCAAGGGGGGACCGTTAGAGTCCCATCAGACCCAGATTTGAAATTGTGAGAATGTTTTTTTTTAATTTGCTCTATGCAGATGATGGCAGTCAAATCTCTTTCAATATGGCAACTCTAGAATACAGC